>CACVCL010029171.1:0-78886 GCA_902729485.2 Mus minutoides | reverse complement strand
GACACCCCTCTTAGGAGCTAGAGACAGTCAAGGTTTGTGGTGGGTGCGAGAGTCTATGATCCTCAGTAGACATTAGGGGTACTTAGGGGTAGACAATAGTAACTTGCCCTCACTCAAGTAAATGCCTCACTGAATTAAATGTTAGTCACAAAAAAGGAAGGAAGGAAGGAAGGAAGGAAGGAAGGAAGGAAGGAAGGAAGGAAGGAAGGAAGGAAGGAAGGAAGGAAGGAAAAATAAAAAGAAAGGATAGGGACTTGTTGGGGAAAAGAAGTTTGGGGGCAAGAAGGGATAAAATATTTATGGTGTAGACATTTTGTATTTGTGATAAAGCTTGGTAATTGTGGAGGTTATAGATTAGATGGGTGTCATCCAGTAATAGTAATTTACTATTATTCATATTGGGATGTTAATAATTTATTTACTATTAGTGTTAGCAAAATTTATGAAGTTTATAAATGTGAATAATGAAATAAAGGGGAAAAAGAAAAGCCATGACTCCTATTTCACACACACCAGAGGTTGAGTCAGAGTTTTTAGGAGAGGTGGGGCCAGCAAGATGCTTAAGGGATTGGTTGCCAAGGACAACAATCTGAATTTGAGCGATCCATAGGACTCACATAGTGAAAGGAACTTTGACAAACCAACTTCTACTAGGTGTCCTCCAACTTAAAAACACCCAGTGTAGCCTCTCCTTGTATCCACAAACACAAGATAAATAAGTACGTACATTCAGGTTTAGAGAAATGAAAGGTATAGCGATCCATGATGCAGATCACTGAAGCCATGTTTGACTTCATGGTTTTCTACTACTGACACTGCTCTCTCATCCCAAGCTGTGAGACATCTCAAATTGGGATACTACCAAGTATGTAAGGTAAGCATCCAAGAAAACTGCGTTGAAGTGATCGAAACTATCATTATTACTGGGGAAAAAGACATACTGCATCTCATCATGGAGCAAGTTATGTTAAAATGTTTCAGCAGAGTTCAGCCAATAGCGTTAGGCTAATCAAAACTATCTTCTAAATTTTAGAACTGGAGCTGAATTATAAAACGGCCCCAGGAAAATGAAAACACTTGTAAGTATTATGAAAATTACTATGAAGAGTAATTACTTTAAAAGTTAAAAGTAGAACTTACTTCCATATGATGTACCTATGCTAGTCCAGGGTATATACCCGAAGGGGCTTCATATCCTGTAACTTGTATATCATGTTCAAAATAACAAAGATTTGGAGCCAGCCTAGATGTGCGTCTACTGATGAAAGCATGACAAAAAAAAATGTGATACATTTATACAATGTTAATTCATTCACACAGAAATAAAACTATGAAATGTATAGGCATGTGAATAAATCTCAAAAGTTAACATTAGGCAAGGTAACCCAGACTCGGAGAGACAAAACTCTCATTTTCTCTCTGATGCAGTCAAGCTTGTAAGGCATATGTGTACATATGTAATTGTCTATAAATGTGGTAAAGTCTAAGACAAAAAAATAGTAGAACCAGAGTAGGTAAATAAATAAATAAATAAATAAATAAATAAATAAATAAATAAATGAAATAGTGACAAGGAAGAGCAGGGAGGGCAGAGAATGCTAGAGATATGAAAGCAGACAGGAGACAGGGATATTACCAAGGGATAGGAGATAGGTAGAAAAGATGAGAAGGAAGAGAGTTTACTGAAATAGACTTTTTTTTGAAAGAGTCACAGTGATATCTAATACTTTATATGCTAATTGAAAATAAAAATAAAAATTTAAAATGTGGTATCATTATAGTCATATAAACCAAGAAAAATGGAGTAAACTGCTAGAAAGTGAAGTAAAGACAGAAAGGGGAGAGAGGAGAAAGAAATGAAGAGAAAAGAGAAGAGAAGAAGAGAAGAGGAGAGGGGAAGGAAGAGGAGAGGAGGGGAGAAGGGAGAAGGGAGAAGGGAGAGGGAGAGGGAGAGGGAGAGGGAGAGGGAGAGTAGGTAAAGAAAACATGCTCCATGCACAGTTAGCTCTATGCCTCAGACTCACCCCTCCACTCCCTTCATTCACTCTCTTAAGAAAAATCTCTCAAGCTTCCTTACTCTAAACAAACAATCAAACAAATCTTTCACAATCTTACCAGCCTTATGCTTTGTGTAACAGAAACAGGTTTAAGTTGCTTGTAGCCCATTCTTTCTATACCTTCCCCTAAGTACTGCATTCCACCGAAGCACTTCCATCCAGATGCCTCAGGAAAGCTGCTATCTGATCCATTCCTCATCCTGTTTTACTGATAAACGTCTTCTCCCTTGTTGATTTCTGTGTTAGAGTAAGCCAGGTCACTCAAGACAGAAGCCCCCACATTCATAGTATGTCTTGTTTCTTTCATTTTTTAAAATGTGATAAATAGTAATTCATGAAGCTTACAAAATAAAAAGTTATGAACAATATGTCATATTTTTAAGACAAGATCAAGAACAGTGTTGTGGAAAATTCTTCTCTCCCTTCTTAGTCCATGTTATTTCTCAATTGTTATCTTTAATTTTCTTTGCAATATTCTCCTTGCTATTAAAACAGCCTTGTAGCTGTCCACTCTGTGTGCCTATCTCTGTCTCTGTCTCTCTCCCACTCTGTCTTTCTCTGTCCCTGTGTATGTCTCTCTCTGTTTCTCTGATTCTCTATCTCTCCCTGACTCTCTCTCTCTCCCTCCTTCTCTCTCTCTCTGTCTGCATGTGTGTACACATGTATGTGAATGTAGATTTGCACATGCCACAAGACCAGTGTAGAAATCAAAAGACAACAACTTAAAGTGTCAGTCTTTACCTTTCCCATTGTTCGACATTGTGTATTTTTGTTTCTTTCTTCCTTTTTTTTTCTTATTCACTTTACATTCTGCTCACTGCTCTACTCCTAGTCACCTTCTCCCACAATCACCCCCCCATCTCCCATTCCCTTCCTCTCTGGGTGGGTGGGAGCTCCCCTGGTTAACCCCTATCCTGCTACATCAAGTCTTAGCCAGGCTAGGCATCCCAGCGAGAACATATCCCACTTGCAGGCATTAGCTTTTGGGACAGCCCCCACCAACCTCTGTTCCAATTGTAATGGACCCACGAGAAGACCAAGCTTCATATCTACCCCATATGTGTGGAGAGGCCTAGATCCAGCCTCTGTATGTTCTTTGGTTGGTGATTCAGTCTCTTTGAAACCTCAAGGGCCCAGGTTAGTTGGCTCTGTTAGTCTTCCTGTGGAGTTCCTACCCACTTAGGGGCCTGCAATTCTTCCTTACTCTAAGAGTCCCCAAGCTCCATTGGGGATATAAAACCTGAAGAGACCCCCTCCTGTAATCAGGAAGGAACCCCAGTGGAGTGATAAGGATACTAACCCACCCATAAAACTTTCAACCCAATATTGATCCTATCTACAAGAAAAGGCAGGACAGGGAATACAGTAGACTAAGGGAATGGCCAATCAATAAACTACCCAACTTGAGACCTGTCCCATGGGCAAGCACCAATTCCTGACAATATTAATGATACTATCTTATGTTTGCAGACAGGAATCTAGCATGGCTGTACTCTAGGAAGCTCCACCCAGCAGCGAATTTTTGTGGTTTAACACTGCATATGACCTGATTCTTCTGTCTGCTTTCCATCTTAGCATGCAGGTACTGAGATTACTGGCACTTGCTACCAGTTACATACAGACATAGAGATACACACAGAGAGAAAGAGAGACAGAGACAGAGACAAAGACAGAGAGGCAGACAGAAAGTAAGAAAGGCCATGAATTTGAGAGGGAGCAGAAGAAGATACATGAGAGCAGCTAGAGGAATAATTTCAAAAAATAAAACTGTTTGTGTGTGTGTGTGTGTGTGTGTGTGTGTGTGTGTGTGTGATGACCAAACTGTTACATTTCCAGATGAAGAGATGAATAGAAACAGTGTTGTGTGTTGTGGAAATTCCTTTATGATTTCTGATTGTCTCTGTTCCATTGTTTCTTTTGCTCACTACCAAATACATGTGTGTGTGTGTGTGTGTGTGTGTGTGTGTATATATATATATATATATATATATATATATATATATATATGTGTGTGTGTGTGTGTGTGTGTGTGTGTGTGTGTGTGTATTAATATATATTAATAAGCCTATAGTGGTGGCACACACCTTTAATCCCAGCACTCAGGAGGCAGAGGTAGGAGGATATCTGTGAGCTTGAGGCTAGCCTGGTCTACAGAGAAATTTCCAGGACAGTCAGGGCTACCTAAAGAAACCTTGTTTTGACTGAAACACAAACAAACAAAAAAACAACAGCAACTAAAAAATAACCAACAGTATTCTCCTGGATATTAAAATACATAGAAACAGTCCTAAACCTGCACTGTTCTTATAAAGATACTTGTATGAACATAATTTCAGGGATGACCACTTGGTATTGGATAACCAACATGGGGGTTCTTTGGGGAAGACTGTGTCTCCCGTACTTAGCATTCCTTTAGTTGCATGTAGTTCCTTGTCTAGAATGAGGCCTCTTGAGCATTCTCCTTCAATGTTAGCAGGGTTGTTGGTTTCATCCTTACTCAGGTCATGTTCAGGCATCCATGTTGATGAGACTTCAGGGGTGTAGTTTCTTACATTTCTAGAAAACAATCTCACAGCCTGATCCTCTGGCTCTTTCAGTATTTCAGCCCCTCTTCTGCAATGAGCTCTAGAGCCTTTGGTGCAGGCTACTGACAGGGACTGGGAATGGACTTCATGATTCTGTGTTTTGACTGGTTGTGGCTTTGGTTTTCTGTGATATTCTCCATCTGTTTTAAAGAGACATTTTCTTGATAACGGGTGAGAGATATATTTTCTCTGTGGATATAAAGATAAATATTTAGAATGTAGTTAGTAATTTTGCTGATTTAGTAACATGGTAGTTATAGGGTCTTCTCCAAGATCCACGTCTTCATGAGCCCCAAGGGAAGTTGGCTTGGCTTCTAGGAACAGACATGATTTCCCTCTTGTTGAGCAGACCTTACATCCAATTAGAAAGGAGTTGAAGCTATGTGTGTCTGTACTGCACCCCTCGGGTTACTATGCCATGGTGGTTACTGTTGTGTCGTAGGCAACAAAACTGGGTAAGACTATAGCTTGCTTCCTTTCCAACTTTGTAAACTCATATGATGCTTCTGGTCTTTAGCTCTTGGTTCAGATCCTTCTTGTGTCATCTGAGCACTATATCAGAAACATGCTACATGCAACTATTTATGAACAGGTCCCTGACTATGTATGCAGTGGCCCTCTCTTCCTGCATAACCTCTAAAATACTGCTGTTTGTCCAGGAATTCTACTCCACTTCCTTTCATTTTTTTTCTTCTTTTTTTTTTTCATTTTTTTGGTGGGAGGTGGTTACTGGTTGGTTGGTTGGTTGGTTGGTTGGTTGGTTGGTTGGTTGGTTGGTTGGAGACAGGGTCTCTCTATGTAGCTCTGGATGCCCTAGACCTCATTTTGAAGACCTGGCTGGCTTGTCTATAAAACCTCACAGAGATCCACCTGCCCCAACCTCGGCCACTATCCAAGTGCTTGGATTTAAGGCATGTACCACTTACCCGGCTCCTTCCATTCTTAAACATATCATGGTCATTCATGTGTAAATTCATTCATTCATTCATTCATTCATTCAGGATTTCCTAAAGTTCTCTGTCTTTGGCCTGGGTTGCTCCTTGCTATGTACCATCTGTCCATATACTAAGCATGTTTATTCTTTTTTTTTCAATCTTTAATCTTTTTTTATAGTCCAGTCATTATTCCCCAACCATTATGCCCTCCAAAAGTTCCTCATTCCATTCTTGCTCCCCACTAACACCCCCCATCTACAAGAGGATGTCCCTACTCCACCCTACCACTCCCCCCCACACACACACACACATAACCTCCCCACCCCCTGGGACCTCAAGTCTCTCAAGGGTTAGGTGCATCTTCTCTCACTGAGGCTATGTTTATTCTTTAAATTCATCTCAGCTTCCTCAGTCAAGGAATAGAGAAATTTGAGAGCAGCAATCTAAAATCCCTTTTTAAATGCTTTCGTTTTCTTAGCATTGTACTTTTTTTTTTTTCCTGGAATGATCTCAGCCACTTCACCTATCTTTGTACATGGAAGACTTTTGAAAAAGAAATATGACTTCTCTTTTTTTAATAACACACACACACACACACACACACACACACACACACGTGCACACACACATATACATACACAGAGAGAGAGATCCAATTGCCATTTCCATGAAAAAACAAATAGCCCCTGTTGAATATGCATAGAAATTAAATCATTTCAGCTGTTTCTTATCCAGGATCATCTTGCTTTAGAAAAGAATTTAATCATCTAGGAAGGAAATGGAGAAATTCTCACTGGCTCTTCTTTTCTTCTATGGTACCATCCTAAAAGGGCCAGAGAGGGGAATGTAGCTATTACATTGGCATTGCCAAGGTCATGTTTCCCAGTGGCTTGGTCACAGCAGCAGCTGCTGTCACTGGGGCTGGCATCCCCATCATGATCCTTGCCAGTGCGCCACTAATGCTGCAGGCACCATGGCCCCAACGTTGCCAATGCTTCCTGCTCGGCTCTTCTCGCCTTACAGCCATCACAGAGCACTGGCTCTTCTGAGTCGCACATGCTCTCTTACAATTCAGCCCTGACATCCAACAACTTTAATCATGTTAGATAATGAGATTTGGATGATGTCGCATTTCAGAGGCGCGCGGCATGCTCAGAATCTCGTCTTCCTTCTGGATTTAGGATTTGCCAGCATCCCTTTAACCAAACTCACCCTTCTCGACCTTTTATTTCCCCCTAGGATGAATTTTTATTTTTCAAGGAGGTTTTCTGATCCTCCATGCAAACATTTATTCCTGCCTGCTTCCTGCCAGTCCCTCAAGTTATGCCTGAACACGTGTGAGTCTGATAGGAAGCAAAGCTTAGGTTCCTGTAGTGACAACCACTACCACGTAAGTACTTGACACTCAGTGAACAGTTGATGTGTACATAAATGAATGAATGGCTTTTCTTCTTAAGCTAGGTTTCCCTTTTCCAAAATATTGACTTTGTTCCCAACAGATTGATTGCACATTCTTTTCTACTGGGCTGCAAAATGTCCTTCTTGAGAGCTTGTGGGCATATAAATTACAATTGTTATATCAATTGCACTCAGCTGAAAATCTTTATAAGTATTATTATGCTGTTAATTTCTAAGAATACTGGTTCACTAACATATTTTAGCTGTTTTTTTTTTAAAGGGGGAGTGGATTTAAAAGACAAACTACCCAGTCCCTGATAGGGCAAGCTCTTTGCATAAATTAGAACGTTATCTGAAATATGTTTGTTAAGGCCTTCAATATACATTTGTGAAGGGAAGATCATCTAATACACTGGACTTACACTAAAGAACCATGTGTTATGGTTTGAATGTCCAGGAAAACTCATGACTCCAACCTTGACCTCCAATGTGATGGAGTTGAAAGGTGAGGCCGTAAGGAAGGAAAAGCCTTTTTGAAGGATATTTTTCCTGTGTCTTACAAGAGACAGGAAAGATACTGGTGTTTTGTTTTGTTTGCCCGTCATCCTCTCTACCATATGAGGATGCAGCATCCAAGGTACCATCTTGGAAGCAGAGACCAGGTCCTCATTAGACACCAAGCCTACCCACTGGTGCCTTGGTTTTGAACTTCTGTAATTACCGAACTGGGAAATAAAGTGTTATTTATAAATGGAAGGAACTAAGACACTTATCATGTGGCGAGCATTTTAATGAGAGAGTGTGATGCTGTACTTGTCATTGTATTCCCTGCTTGTTTAAAATAGGGTTGACCTTGAACTCATGATCATTCTGTTCAGCCTCCTGAGTGTTGAACCATGCATAGTTTTCCCATGTCATTTTAAACACCTAAACTTGTGAGAAAAAATATTTGAGTAGTCTGATGACAAGACAAAACACACACCATTCTACACGAGAACTCTAAAACCAGGTAAACACTAATTAATTTGAGAAGACAAGGTCATTTAGTCTGCAACTCTTCAAACATTACACAATGATGCTCTTTCTCTTTGCTTGTCTTTTCAAAAGGCATGTTGTCTGCACCACATTATCAGCATCTTTCAGGGAAACAGACAAATTATGTTCACTGAGAATGAACAGATGTAGTGCTGTTTAATTAATGCAACTCTTTGAAGTGTGCAGCCATATCTATAAGCAGGATCGCCAGGCTTTCAAAGGCACAGGTTCCAGGATTCTGGCTTTACTATCGGCCCAGATTATCTAACATATGCAGAATTAAAAATGAACTGGTAGTAACAGCAAAGATTGCATGTCAGGTAAACTGATACAGATCTAATTCTATGTGAAAGACCTTACTTTATTTAAATTGGCATGGGAAGAAATAGAAAGCTCAGGTAAGAGTCAAGAAGAGCTCTGTCTTGTGAAATGTTGCTTTCAGATCTCTTTCTGGTCACTGTCAGGCCCATTCTTTTCCCTGTGTCGAGGCTCATTTTATGTGGCTGCTAAAACTTTTATAACTTTAATAACTTACTAGAGTTAATACTGGACAAAGATCAAAATCAACTCTTAGCCAAAGGGCATAATGCAGGCCAGATGAGGCAAATACGACTATTTATAATTAAGAACATTATGGAGATTAGACTAAATATGTGATTCATTAATGAACAACTTTTAAAACTTAGAATATTTTTTACTGTAGAAGTTAGAATGATAGTTTTCATTTCCCAGAAAGAAAAGGGAGTTTACACTGTCTTTTCTGACCTTCCATGGACTTCGTTCTAGCATAGAATTCTTCTGATTCCGTTGGTCATTATTTTGTCTTAATCACTGCTTTTGTAGATTAAGGCACTTAACAGTCTTCATGTTCTTTCTAGCTAGTATTGAGAAGGTTAATAAACTAAGGCAAGATAAAGCCTCATAGCTCAGAAAGCCTATGAGTTGCTCATGAAGAAGAGGAAGGGCTATTTCTTTCTTTGTTGGATCAGTGTAGGTTCTAATGAGCTCAGCCTCCTGGGGAACGTGTTAATGTTTTTTCTGCCTCCCCTGATGACCATGTTTATGCTAAGCTCTGATACAGTATACCGGGCTTGTGTAGCAATTAGCATTCAAATGGACTAGTGATTTCTCTTTCACCAAGTTGCCTATTTCCAGCCTTGGAAATGGAATCCAATGAGTCAGAGCTCTGTAATCATCGAGACACATTAACAATTCAAATCTTAAACTGCTAAGATAGAGGGTGCAAAAGGGAATCTGCATCCATGTGGCAAACTGCGTGAAGTCTAGAAGGGAATAAAATAATGAACGGGGCAAACTATCATGGCTAACACAGTCCATCAGCAAAAGCAAGTAGCATGAGAAATAACGCACGCTGCAGAAAAGGGCAAACCATATTGAGTGGTGGAATATGTTGCTTTTTAGGCTTAAGGTATATTAATATTTTAACCATTGTTTTTAATATAGGTATTAACAATCCAAGCAAGACAAAACAAAGTAAATATAGCCCACTTGGCTGATCAACATTTGAGAGCATTTTAGAGTGCTTCAAGAATCACCTATGAGAGATGAGCTCACAAGTATTCCACATGAAGCTTGCTAATCATAATCACTTTAGAGCCTTCTCAAAGCCTCCTGGAGTATCTGAAAACTGTACATTGACTGTGGGGATATTTTTGAGAGTGAGATACTTTAAAGCCTAATGCAATTCTATACCATCTCCTAAAGTGTACATCTGCTAACAACAAGCATCTGAGTAGAGCTGTTTTAAATTATCCAGGCTAAAAGAAAAGATCAAAGCTTCAGGCTTCAAGTATTGAGTGCACAGAAATTAAATAGCTCTCCCACAGATAATTGACTTAATCAGAATTTTCTTAACTTCTAAGTCTATGACTGTACTAAGTAGTAAAAAAAATCACATCCAGAATGTACAACACACTGCCAAAATTAAATAAACACAGAAATAAAACTGCCAGTGGACACATGGATTGATAAACTGAATAGACAGTTTAAGAATAAAAAGAAACACAAATTGTCAATACTTATTTTTTAGAAATGGTCAACATCTCAAGCCAGGCGTGGTGGCACACGCCTTTAATCCCAGCACTTGGGAGGCAGGGGCAGGCGGATTACAGAGTTCGAGGCCAGCCTGGTCTACAAAGTGAGTTCCAGGACAGCCAGAGCTACACAGAGAAACCCTGTTTCAAAAAAAAAAAAGAAAGAAAGAAAGAAAGGAAGGAAGGAAGGAAGGAAGGAAGGAAGGAAGAAAGAAAGAAAGAAAGAAAGAAAGAAAGAAAGAAAGAAAGAAAGAAAGAAAGAAAGAAAGAAAGGTAGGTAAGGTAAGGTCATTCAAATTATAACTACTCTTGAGATCCCACCCCATTGATTGGCTAGTACTAAGAAGTGTGCAACAAATGTTGGAGAGAATATGAGAGAGAAGAACTCTTTTCACTACTGGATAGAGTGCAAATTAATACAACCATTATGGAAATCAACTTGGAGGCCCCTCAAAATAAAATAGAAATGTAGAATCACCTTATGAGCCAGCTCTTTTGCTACTGCATATGTAGCCTGGACACTCCTCAGTCTGCGATAGCAACATTTGCACCTGCATGCTTATTGATACACTATGCATCATAACTTGCCACCAAAAAGTAAATGGATAATGAAAACCTGGGATGTTATCAAGCCCTAGAGAAAAAATGAAATCCCAAAATGCACATGGAAAATAGATGGACTTAGAAAGTATAACACAAAGTGAAGTCACCCATTCTCAGAAAGGAAAAGAAAAATACCTATCTTCCCTCATATGAGGATCCTAGCTTATAATGCATACGTGTATATAGATAGTAAGTATATAAGTGTAGGTATAGTGTAACATTTAGAAAAGAGAAACAAAAGGTAATTTCAAAAGAAAACTAAGTCATTTGAACGCCTTCTCAAGCTGTAACAAATTTTCAGTGCTGAACAGATGCTTAGGTGTGCCGTGTCCATGTGCTATTCCATGAGAGGCTGCTACTTTACTGTGAGACATGAACTTTAAAGTTTGTTTGTTTGTTTTTAATGAATGCTCCTGTATGCTGTTTTGTTGAAATAAGAAATTTTGACTCTTGTTAGAAGTACTTTAAAAACAATCATAACTGTAAAAATTCTGATAACCCCTGGGAATAGGATTTATTGTCCCTGAGTCTCTAAGTATAGCACACCAAGAATTTGCAAACAGTAATCCTAAAATATATCACTGTCCACGAATAAATACACTTTGTTTTAAAACAACAGCAACAAAGACTTTCAACAAAGGCATGCATCATTTCGCTGATCTCCTCCAACTCTTGGCAAACAGTAAAAGAAAGGTAAATATAACCTTATTAGGTTGGCCAAAGGTCAAAACCGTCATTATTGTTCACATCATAAATGAATGGGAAAGCAAAGAAATTAAGCTACTGTAAACTACAGTATTTTACTTAAAGAAGTACTTTTGGTACATTTATGTCCTACCCAAATGGCATGCATATATTTTTAGCACAATTAACCAAATACCCTGGAGCATACTTCTATCTTCATGACTGTAGGATGGTTAATGTGAAATGTAATTTGTGCTAAGCTTCCCCAGACTACTAAAGTGTGACACATACTGTATGCTGGATCTATCTACCTAACTCACCGTAGCACTAAATTAGTATGAAATGTAAGCTAATCAGGTTAGAATTATCTAGTTCAAAATATGTTAAGGATTCATTATCAGGGGTTGAAATTCTGCTAAAATTGCAGATTGGGGGCATCTCGGGTGGACCCATGGTGCCTGCAAGCAAAGTGCTCTGGAAAGGAATTGGGGTGGGGTGGGGGAAACACTTTCAGTAAAGGGCTTGCCTGAGCTTTGATCCTCAGCACCATAAAAGCCTGGCATGGTAGTGCACCTGGAGTCCTAGCACTCAAGAGACAGGATCTGGAAGAACAGAAGTTAAGTTCATTCTGCTTCCTGAGGGGTCTGAAGCGAGGCTGGTCTACATGAGACCCTGCCTGAAAATAAATAAGTAGGTAAATAACAGAATAATTTTAAAAAATCAAGCAAACAAACCAAATATGAGTTCTGTGGAGTTGAGAGAGGCTCAGTGGGTAAGAGTGCTTGTCTGCTAGCATAGGGTCTAGGTTCAAACCCCCAGGACCCACATTAAACCCAGGCATAGCCCACTGCTTACAACTCCAGCTCTGAGCATTGAAACAGACAGATCACTGGAATTTGCTGGCTAGTGAGCCTCGCTGAAATAGGGACCTCTGGCATAGTGAGAGGCCATCTTTGAAGCCATTAAGGAAGAAGAGAGGGATAGAGGAAAACACACTACATCCTACCTTGGTCTCTGCATATGTGCACAGGCACACACAACTCACCTACACACATGCAAATACCACACACATACATGCACTGCAGATACACACAACAGGACACAGGCACACACTCATAACAAGCAAATAACTCTGTAAGGTGGCAGCTGAGTACTAGTTCCTTTTAATCTGTAGCGGGGGGGGGGGGTACAGAGAAGCCACCTGAAGACTGCTCAGAGCAAAGAGAATGTTCTGGTCCACCAACCTACATCTTTTCTTTGTGCCTAACCGTGTCAAAATGTCCAGAATCAGCGTGGCCAAAATCAGGATTTCTTCTCTGTACAGAAACTGTCCCGGCTTTGTCCACACTAGAAAGCAGAGACCTCAGTGGGATGTACCCTAAAATCATCAGGCGAGCCAACCTAGTACCTGACTCATCTAAAGCCCTATTCCTGATACACACAACAACTTTTTAAAGTACAGCTGGAAGTAAGGCAAGTGGGTGTGGTATACAATTTGTATTCTAAACATGTCAGGCTATTACACTGAAGGAAAACTCTACGAAACACTTAATGGATTAAACTTGAAAAGGAGTAATGATGTGAAAAAAATATATAGGAGAAGGAGCAAATTGCATGCAATAAGGCAGAAAATAAAATTCAGGGGGATTTGGGGTGTTCACGCAGTCATTGCAGAGGCGGCTCCGTTTGCACTCCCTTTCTAGGGACTCACATCACAGCTGTAGCAGCTCAGCAAAGGGTGAGAGCAGCCCCGACCCCAGCAAATTAAAACTACACGGCTGTGTGTGCATCTGTACCGTTTAACATAATGAGACCAAAGCCAGATTTTTTAAAAGCACCCCAGCATTTAAAGGAAACACGAAGGTATTAAAGGAGAAATTCGTTTAACATAACTCACTGTCCGTGATGAGCTCAATGTGGTAAAAAAAAAAAAAAATCCATAAGATTCTTTGATATCTAAAGTGCTATGCAAATGCATGATATTAGGAAAAATAATACTTTAGCTGCCAAGGCAGAAAAAAAATTAATGTATTGTAAAAGCAATTTTATCTTTTATGTGAATGTGGCTAGGCATTCATAGGACAAACAAATGTATTATTCCTCCAATATGAAGAGGGTGGCATAAAATCACTTTCAATACGATGAATACTTTGAGTTATTCATTATCGGAGCCAGTCAACCTGGAGATACGAGAAGTGGAAGACAAGGTCTTTACAGGCATGTTTTTATTTTCATTCACTTTACCTATGAGAGAAAGACGTTGGGAAAGGAGATTGTGTTGCACAAAGCGAGATTTTAGTTCCTTATTATAAAATGAGAATTAGATTTATTTTGTTGAACCTGAAAATGTCTTCCTTCTGACCTTCCAAAAAAAAAAATCCTAAGCTATCTAAAAATTTACTATTAGAAACTTTTAAGCAAACATGAAAAAAAAAAATAACCCGAATAATTTACTTAGGGAGTTTCATTAGATTAATTGACCAAATGGCATAATTTTCTACATGATGGTTTAGAAACAAAAGCTCTTTTAAAAGATAATCGATGTTTTCTTACTCTCCTGGAAGCTCAATCTCTGTTCATGAGCTGTGAGGGCCCTCAGGTGCCCTGGGACAGAAGAAGAGGCAGATATGTGCAGAACTGCACAGAACACAATGTACTGTGGACATGAGACATAAATGCCTGGACCACGTCAATGCTAGTCACAGATGCTTGTGATTCTTAGTGTCAGAAGACAGGACTAACAGAGTAGTCCGGTCAAAAGTGACTTTATCCAAACCAAATATACCCCCTTTATCCCAAGCTAATATCAGATATATTCCTGCACTAAGCTCTACCTGTAAACTCAGCATATACTGCTTGAATAGCTCTCTTCATTTAGTCTATGCTGGGAAACGACTTGGGGAGGAACAGCCAGAGCAATTCAGGGGCAGTCACAGTGGCCGATATTCAAAATGGCTACAATTATGTCACACTGAAGCCAAACGGCTATGGCAATCGTCCTTTTATCAGGATTTGTCTTGTGCTATGAACCAGTTGACACCTTATTTATATGGAGCTGCTTCATAGTCATGTAATTTGCTTGCTTCATGTATGGCTTAAATGTTCAAGTCATTAACAATATAGGATTACAGTGATCAGTCTCTACAAGACAGTAATTTGTATGTGCCGTGTTTTCGGGGCAGGCCTCCAGCTCCAACACTAATGGTAACTTCTCCACCCATTTCTATTCTATGCCTCCTTCAAGGGTTCAGTGTTGAGTTCTGGAGAGTCCTTCTCCAAATATGGTTAATACCTTTAGCCAACATTGGTTATGGCCATTTCTAGTGACTCCCTTCATTTATAACTTGAATGATTTTTTTTTTCACTTAGAAATAGTGGCACAAAATCTAGGGTCTAGATCTGTAATATAGTGTGGGAAGGAATGTTAAAATATAGTAGCAAGCCTGCATCCTTTCCTTGTCCTCTAAGCTTAGCAGCAGCTGGTCTGGTTCTTTTTTTGGGGGTGAGGGGGTTCAAGACAGGGTTTCTCTGTATAGCCCTGGCTGTCCTGGAACTCACTTTGTAGACCAGGCTGGCCTTGAACTCAGAAATCCGCCTGCCTCTGCCTCCCGAGTGCTGGGATTAAAGGTGTGCGCCACCATGCCCGGCGAATACAGCTGCTGGTCTAAATGAATGGATATGTCACGTGACTTGGTGATCTAACATCACCCAGGTTTTTCCTGAGTAAGGATGAATGGTGTCCTTTACTCCCTGGGTAGTAACACTCAGCCCTTATGGGAAAGCAATTGAACCTCATCTACACGTCTTGAAACCATCTTGAACCCTGTTCCTTTTTAGGATAGAGTGGTGGTCAAAAGTATTGACGGCAAATTTATGATATCACTGAAATATATACATTAGAGTATATTACATAATTATGAAAAAGGGATGCAGGCCTCTTCAGACTTCAAAATTCCACATCAAAATCTAAGAGAAAAGAATTTTAGGTGAGCATCTCTCTCTCTCTCTCTCTCTCTCTCTCTCTCTCTCTCTCTCTCTCTCTCTCTCATTCTCTGCATGTGTTTCTGCCTCTCTGTCTTTCCATCTCACTCACTCTGTATGTGTATATGCCTAAGTGCATGAAGAGGCCAGAAGAGGGTACCAAGTGTCTTCCTCTATGACTCTCTGCCCGCTCCTTTTTGGAAAGGTTTCTCCCTGACTTCAAAGCTTGCCTTTTCTCTGGAAGCCATTGCTCCTCATATCTCCATCCACCTCTAAGACAGGGTCCTGGAGCATGCACAGGACACCCTGCCAGTTATATGAGAGCCATCTGCTCCTGATTGTCCAGCAAGCACACTTAACTAAGGCATTTCTCTAGCACTGGGTTCTAGTATTTTCTATAATCTAAACTGCATCGCTAACCCAGTGACCACAATTTTATAAGCACAAAAGAACTGCTTTGGAGAGAAAAACTTTTACTTTTTTTGTTGTTGTTGTTGTTTACAAAGAGCTTTTATTTTCTTTTCTTTAGGAATACATGGGTGTGCCTGTAAGAGGTGCATGCCCACAGAGAGCAATGGAGGTGTCAGATCCCTGGAACTGGAGTTGCTGGCAGTTGTGCGCCACCCCCTGGGGTGCTGGGAAGTCTATTTAGGTCCTCTACAAGAGCAATAAGCTCCTCTAACTGCTGAGCCATCTCTCTCTCCAGCCTCAAGAAAGTCAGCTACATGAGATTAGGTCTGAAAGCAAAACAAGAGAAAACAAGAAGCACAGGGAGTAGAAAGAGAAAAGGCTCAGGACACAGGCACGCTAGCCCATGTCCTCATTGACCATTGTCCCAGAGGGCTATGGAAGAGATGGCTTTGTGCAAGTCAGTGCCCAGGGCTTGCTCAAGTTTCCTCACTGGAAAGATCCCTGTGTTCCTGTGGGTCTCACTCTTCTGTCCAGCAAGAACAGTTTCCAGCTCCGCCCCACCTCAAACACTGCCGCTTCCTATAGGCCAGCCTGGCTTGATTGCTGATCTCCTTTGTTCCCAGGCCTCCGNTACAAGGTCCTCTAAGGCATTCTTAGTTTTCCTGAGCGTCGGTCTCTGCCTTTGTTCATTTCTGTTACAGAGAACTTTCCAAATGGATGCCAGCCCCCTGTTTCCCGTGCCCTTCTTCCGATGGCCATCTACAGAGCCTTCCCTTTGTCTTCCGAGGAACCCCTCCTGATAAGCATCCTTCCTCCTGTTCCTTTTCTGCATCACTAGGTGGAAGAAGAAAATGGACAGCATCTAGTCCTCTTTCTCATAGTGGTCTGGACTGGAGAACTGATGTGCATGTTGTGAGTTGAACATAATGGGAGGAAGCCATCTGCTGACCCCAAGCTCATCCTGTCAGTCAGACCGAGGAGAGAGCCGGCAGCCTTTCACTTAGAATTAAAACGCACCACAGAGCATTTCATACAGCTCAATTTTGCGAAGACAGTGTAAATTCTGTGAACATAGGCAGGAAGAGAAGTATATTTTTTTTGATATTTTTTCCCAACATTTATTAGATAATTTCTTCATTTACATTTCAAGTGTTATCCAGAAAGTTCCCTATACCCTCCCCCCTCCCGGCCCTGCTCCCCTACCCACCCGCTCCCACATCTTGGCCCTGGCGTTCCCCTGTACTGGGGCATATAAAGTCTGCATGACCAAGGGGCCTCTATTCCTAATGATGGCCAACTAGGCCATCCTCTTCTATATATGCAGCTAGAGACATGAGCTCAGGGGGTACTAGTTAGTTCATGTTATTCTTCCACCTATAGACTTGAAGACCCCTTCAGTTCCTTGGGTACTTTCTTTAGCTCCTTCCAACTTTTACTATTTTTGTGTTGATAAATTTGTTAGGTACAAATATGAATTCAGTTAAATATTCCTTCATTATTCTTTTTCAAAAGGTTTTAAGATCATTGTTTTTCCTCACTAAGAGTTCTCTTGAGAAAGCTAACTTGACTAATTCATCCTGATTTTTGAAACTTCTCTTCTCAAATCAGCTCAATGACAAGGAATGTGCGTATCTCTTTTCCTACTACAACTTTGACAATTTTTGGTGATTGAAATTATTAGTTAAAATTTAGAAGTATTACAGGTATCGACTTCCTTTTTGAATCTGGCTTTGAGTGAAGGACAGGTCATGTGATCCATTTATAGCATTACTTTATGCTCTCTCTTCTGTTTTGAGACTTCTAAGGTATTAATTAAAAGTTGATAGGATTGTCCCTAAAGCCAATTATCCTTTGACTGGAATGCTGAGAACACATTATTGAGTTTGCAAATAAATTGAAAAAATTTCTGTCAGTGAGTGCATTATCTTAATTTAGAAGCATTAATACAAGAAAATATCTGATTTGTTTGGAATGATTACTGCACAGTATATTACCAGTCTCGGTTTTTTCTGCCTGCTTAAGTGTCTACCAGAATACATCCCCAATCTTTAACCGTGAGCCATCATGCATATTCTTTCTGATATTGAATAGTGTTCTAGCTGAGATGTTTCTGGAATTTAGAGAGATGGCATTTCACCAGATTTATATTGTATTTCAATTTCTCAGTTGATGAAGCCCTCTAACCTGTTTGTCTTTTCAATCTCGTAGTATGGAGGAGTGATGGCTTCAGGGACTTTGCCCTCTCACCTTTAAATCCATTTTCTTGTCACTGTAACATGACTACCCCATTTTAAATAAGCACATTTAATTTTGCTTCCTTCACATATGTGCAGACACAGACACACACACACACACACACACACACACACACACACACACACACAATCTGAGATTCGTGAAAGTTACAGGCAAATGCTGAAATTGTTGTGAGATATTTTCCCATACTGTTAGGACAGAAAAAAGAAAGAAATACAGTGGTTTAAAATGGTAGCTTGTATTTTGCTGGTCTTTGCCTGACTTTTATTAAAGTCATAGTTTGATCCTTCTGTTTAAACAATAAGGAGCACCTCGAGTTATTGAGGTGATAAGTACAGAGTAACTTGAGGGGATCACCCAGAAAATGATGTTTCTTCTCCAAGATAGGAATCTATGAAATTTGATCCCCAAATCAGTATTCTCTCACACCTTGGTTGATTAGCATACATACTCTGCTCACTTTGGAACTCAGAGGTCTTGCATCTAAGCGTGGTCAGTACGTGAACAGGCAAACTCCTCTATTAATACACCTTCAAAGCATCCTTTCCTTCAGTTGTTACTGAAACCTTTTAGGGAGAAAGAATCTGAGCATGTTCAAAAGTATTCTCGTCTGCTGCTTCTACGATGCAGGTCAAGAGTGGATAGAAGTGGCTCCTTCTGCTATCTTAATCTTTCAAATATGCATGACCTTATACTAAGCAACCCCAAGAATGTGCCTGCCATCTTTTGTTTTTTAAGTGTGACCTTACAACAAGTGTACGCATGATCAGACCTCTTTTGTTGATCAGACAGGTACCTATCGAAGTGTTTTTCCATATGAGTATATGCAGAATATACTTTTCCAGCAACCCTCACGCTTCTTTTGTTAGGAGAAGGCATGGCTTTCTGTGCTTGCCTTACCAGCTCTATTCAGCTAATTCTCATCTCCTTTACCTGTTGACTTTGTGCTCACAAACTCTTACTCTTCATGTAGTGAAGGAATGTATTTTAAAAGAAAACTATGATGCTCTATCTTTAAATAATTCATTTCCACTAATACCAATGATGCACAAAACTTAATCCTCTGAAATAAATGACAAATATTATGGCTTAAATATTATTGTGGAATCAATGACCAATTGGAGAGGAGAAAATGAGAATACATTCAATTCTTAATGCTTAGTATTGTCTTTATTTGAGTTTTAACTCATTTACAAACAGGGCTCTCCTGTGTGACTGGAATACAGCTCCAAGCATTAGAAAACACTTTACAACTTGTTACTTAACTGTTGGTTTCAGTAACATGAGTGAATACTTTTCTATTTAACTATACATTTCACATGTTTTTCTCTAGTCGTTTCTTTCCTTTTTCTTAATGATGCTGGGATTAATAAAACCCAGGGCCTCTCAAGTGCTATAAAAAAGTCCCTCATAAAAAGGCTACATCTCCTGTCCACAGATACTCACTAATATTCAAGATTCAAAATAATAGGCACTTGTCAGTCAAAGTACCAGGGCCATCACATAATGAAATTTCAACAAAGTCCTATCTTTTTTTCCAATCTTTCCATAATTACACACACACACACACACACACACACACACACACACATATGCTAACATTTGTGTATGACATATATTAACTTTATATATGTTCAGACACGTTTTGTCATGCTAATTCTTATTTTCCTGGTCATTATGTTTTTCATAATTGACAATGGCATTGGGAAAATTTCTTTCTATTTGCACAAACTTTTCCAATACGTTGAAAAATAAACTTACTTCAGAATACTAGGAAAATTTTATGATCATCTAAATTATTTTTACCATAGTTCCAATGAATTCCTAAATATTAAGCAACAAATGATTTATTTATACAAATACATTGTGGTATATCAAGGACTGGGCAAAATAAATGTAATAACAAGTATTACATAGCTTTCTAAACTACCACATCCTCAGAAATTGAACATCTACCTTTATTTTTCTACAGAGTTATGTGTGTCCACGTTTCTAACGTGGTTAGCGCTTTCTTCCCTGAGCCACCTGAGAACTGTGCCAGTATGCTCTTTGTATTCACTAATGGAAATGTCAAACATCGAGCTTGAAAGTGTTAAATAAAAGTGCTCCAATCAGTCCCCTACTGCTGTTCATTTTGCTGCTGACTCTATTCAAAGGCAGCACTACTCCCTGTTGTTATTTCTTAGTTAAGACCCTAATTGTCAGTAAATATTATCAAACAGGTTTTAGGATTGTTGATGTGAAATGGATGATCTTGACGATGATCAAACTAACAATTCAAAGGCAGGATTAAGGCAATATAATTAATTCCGATTGCTAACCAGGAGAAACTTAAAAACACCTAGCACCCAACACCAATGTCATCTTCAAATAGTGCCAAAATCCTAAGACTCGTTCTATAAAGAATATCCCTAGGCAAACCATGAGGAAAATAAGCAAACTTTAAAAGTAGTTTCCAGTACAGAAAATGTGGTTCATTTATACAATGCAACTCAGCTACTAAAAACAATGGCATCGTAAATTTTGCAGGCAAGTGGATGAAACTAGAAAAATATCACCCTAAGTGAGGTAACCCAGACTCAAAAGGACATGCATGATATGTACTCACAGATAAGTGGATATTAGCAAAAAAAGTGCAGAATACCCAGGATTCACCCGACAGACCCTAAGATGTTAAACAAGAAGGAAGATCCAAGTGAGGATGTAATGTCCTTCCCTATTTATTTCCATTGATTAGATTTGAAGTCTATTTTGTCATACTAGCTTGCTTCTTAGGTCCAATACCTTTTGTAATTCTTTTATCCTGAGGCTATGTATATTTTTAAAAACTATGAAAACATAGTTTTCACTGTCATGAAGGAAGGAAAATAAGTACTTCTTTAAAACTTTTTTATAATTCAGAAAACCATATTCATAGAGACAATCACTTAAACTTGAGATTAGCATTTTTAACTTTTTCACTTAACATATGTACCATAAGCTTTCTTATATCCTTACAAATTTTTAAGATACAATATCTATATAACTTAACCTTGTGCACGGTATAGGGAAATACAATATTAACCTACTTTTATACCACATGGAGCCTCAGGATCTCAGACCTTACATTAATGTCTTTAGTGAATTTTAGGTAACTTTTGCACAGAATGAGAAGTAGGAATTGAGTTTCCATCTTGCACACAACTATTCCATTTTGTTTTGTTTAAACTATTATTTATCGAAGAGGTCACCTTTCCCCCAGTAAATTCTTTTGGAATCTTTGGGAAATACATTAAGACTCTGGTAAAAGAACTGTTTTCTGAAAAGTACTCCAGGAGCATAGAAAACAAACAGAAAAGGATAAATTGGGATTATATCTAACTAAAAAGCCACATAGCAAAATCAACACCAAGGGAATGAAAAGGGAGAGAGGTGTTTGCAAACTATTCATCTAATTTAAGGAATTCAAAAAGAAAGAAACATCTGGGGGTGATTGCACAGGCAATTGGGTTGTCATGGAAAATAATAAAAAGTTAAAGCCAGCCTGATTGTTTGAATTAGAATGACTCCACATATTTGAATGTTAGATTCTTACTTGGTTGAATAGTCTTGGAAGGATTAGGGGGTGTGGCCTTGTCGGAGAAGGTGTGTCACTAGGACTGGGCTTTAGGGTTTCAATAGTCCAAGTCAAAGCAAATCTCTCTGCCTCCTGTTGGTGGATGACATGTAAGCTCTCAGCTCCAGCCCCAGCTCCATGCCTGCCTGCCTGCTTGCCTGCACCATGTTCCCCACCACAAGGATGAGAGACTCACCTCCTGAGTTACTAAATAGACAGAATGGGCTGTACCAACATCAAATAAGAGCAAATGGATAAAGAGAAGGCTAAAACCATTCATGTATGGGAAGACTATATAAATGTAAATTCTCAAAGGAGGAACTACAGATAGCTACCAAGGATATATAAAATGTTCAATATCATTAGTTGATGAGAAATAAAAAAAATCAAAACACTGATGAGCTACCATCTTTACTCCAGTTAAATCACCTATTATTTTAAAAAATTAAAAATGGCAAGTACTGACAATGATGGGGGGATCAAATGTTATACGTTGTTTTGGAGAAAGTTTTATGGGGTGCTAAGGAGAAGATACATTCTTCTTTTAACCCTCTGGGTAAAATGATCTGTAAATATCTGCTAGGTCCATTTGGTTTATATTGTTAGTTAGCTCCAACATTTCTCTATTTAGTTCTTTTATCTTGCTGTTGGCAAGAGTAGAGAGTATTGTAGTCTCCTGACTATCAGGGTCAGGGTCAGTAAACAACTTATGTTATAGTTGTGTTTTCTTTATGAACTTGGGTCCTCCTAAACTTGGTGCATAGGATTAAGAGTGGTAATGTTCTGGACAGATATGGCCTTTGATGAGCATGTAATGTCCTTCCCTATTTATTTCCATTGATTAGATTTGAAGTCTATTTTGTCATACTAGCTTGCTTCTTAGGTCCAATACCTTTTGTAATTCTTTTATCCTGAGGCTATGTATATTTTTGATACTAAGGTAGATTTCTAAGATGCAGCAGAAAGATGGATCCCGTTTTTCATTCATTCTGTTAGTCTGTGTCTTTCATGAAGTAATTGAGACCACTGATATTGAGAGATATAACTCTGCAGTGTTTGTGA
Source organism: Mus minutoides (assembly GCA_902729485.2). Classification (NCBI taxonomy): domain Eukaryota; kingdom Metazoa; phylum Chordata; class Mammalia; order Rodentia; family Muridae; genus Mus; species Mus minutoides. Next base: position 56,230 of record CACVCL010029171.1, on the reverse strand, counting down.
ATTGCTGCTGTTTTCAATTGTGGGGTGTGTATGAGTGAGCTAGTGAGTGAGTGAGTACATATACATGTTTGTGCATGTGTGTGGTGTGTGTGCATTACTCCTCTTTTGATATGCTGGTCGAATATTATCTATTTCCTGTATTCTATTGGGTGTGGTTAACCTCCTTAGCTTGGCGTTTTCCTTCTAGTGCCTTCATAGGGCCAGAGTTGTAAAAAGTTATTGTATGAATTTCATTTTGTCATGGAATGTCATAGTCTCCAACTCTAGTGTTGGAAACTTTTGTTGAATAATAGTTTGAGCTTGCATCTCTGCTCTCTTGGAGTTTTTAGAACATCTGTCCAGGCCCTTCTGTTTTTTTAGAGTCTCAGTTAAAAATTCAGGTATAATTCTAATAGGTCTGCCTTTGTATGGTTTGGCTTTTTCCCTTGTTGCTTTTAATATTCCATTATTGTTCTGCATGTTTAGTGTTGGGTTATTGTGTTCCAAGGGCACTTTCTTTTCTGCTTCAGTCTATTTGATATTCTGTACATGTCTTATTCCTTTATCAGTACCTTCTTTTTTAGGTTAGGGGGATTTTCTTCTATGATTTTGCTGAAAACATTTTCTTCTGTTCCTTTGACCTGGGTTTTGTCTCCTTCCTCTATTCCTATTATCCTAAGATTTAGCCTTTCAGAGTGTCCCAGATTTCCTGGATGTTTTGTGTCTGGAGGGTTTTTTTTTTTTAATTTAACATTTTCTTTGACTATCTTTCTTTTATCATGTCTTCAATGCCTAAGACTCCCTCTTCCATTGCTTATATTATGTTGTTGGGTTTTGCCTCTGAGGCTTCTCTTCACATTCCCTAAGTTTTTCATTTCCAGGTTGCCCTCAAACTGGGTTTTCTTTATTGATCCCATTTCTACTTTCAGGTCTTGAATGGCTCCAGCCATTCCCTTCCTGTTTTGTTTTTATAGTTTTTTTTAAGTAATTTATTCATTTTCTCTTTAAGACCCTCTATCATAATCATGAAACCTGTTTTGCAGCCTTTGTCTTGTGCTTCAGAGCCAACTGTGGTAGGGATGCTGGGCTCTCATGGAGACATATTGCTCTGTCTGTTATTGACTATAATTTTATACTGACATCTAGAGAACTGAGTTTGGGAAGATTTCAATTTTAGGTGCTAATAACTAGTCTAGTCTTTGTTAGATGGGTGTTTTTGGTTTTTTTTTTTTTTTTTTTTTTTTTTTTTTTTTTTTTTTTTTTTTTTTTTTTTTTTTTTTTTTTTTTTTTTTTTTTTTTTTTTTTTTTTTTTTTTTTTTTTTTTGGTTTTGTGTTTGCTTGTTTGTTTTCTTTTCCTATATTTCTGTTGCACTATCTGGTACTTAGGGGAGTGTAGTGGTGGCTGTTTGTGGCCTGGTAGGAAAGAAATTCTTCGGGGACTCTGATACAAGTGATCACTGGGGGCTTCAGGTAAATTGTGATGGTAGGTTCGGGAACCGAAACATTGGAATGGGTGTGGGCTAGGAGGAGGTGGGGCAGAGAGTGTCCAGAGATGGGAATGGCACAGGGAAAGGTCACAACAGGTACTTTGTGACCCACCTGGGGTAACAAACAGGAGATTGGATTTGGAGGAAAGGGGATGGTAAAGACCTGGTGCTCACCTCTTTCACTGGCCTATTTGCTTCTGTGGCAGGTTGTGCTGACGGGATCCCAGGGAATGTTTGTTGGAGTTGGCAGCTGGCTTTGGGGACTGGAACAAGTGATGAGTTGGAGAAGTTTGGATGGGAAGATCTGTGTGACCTACTGGAGTTGTGGGGAGAGGAAAATAGAGGATGGGCTATGGATTTGAGGATGAGACTGGGGGGACTAGATTTTGAAAAGTGGAGGAAGGGGCTGGAGAGATGGCTCAGTGGTTACCAGCATTGACTACTCTTCCAGAGGTCCTGAGTTCAATTCCCAGCAACCACATGGTGGCCCGTAACCATCTGTAATGGGATCGGATGCCCTCTTGTGGTGTGTCTGAAGACAGCTACAGTGTACTCGTATAAGTAAAATAAATAAATAAAGAGAGAGAGAGAGAGAATGTAGAGGAAGAGGTAAAGACCTGCAGTTAGTCTACTGGCCAGAGCGTGCTTTCAAATTTGAATCAGTGAGCATATTTATTAGCATAGAATGCAAAAGTCAAATAATAAATAGCCAACAGCAGATAGAGAAAGCAATTAAAAAGTAAAATATAAAATTGAGAGCTTGCAAGATCCTGTAGAACAGGAAAAGAAGAATGAGGCAGTAACCTAGACAACCCAAGTGAGCTTCTCTGTATGGCTAAGCATTTGATGGTCGACTTTCCCCACTGTTGGCATGTTTATACTATGGGATAAACAATAAGAACCTCTGTTGGAAATGGTTTACCCTCTAGCTGGCCTCAAGGACACAACAATTCCATCCTTGGTCTTTCCTTCCTGTTAGGGAATTTGGAGCATACTATTCCTCAGACAAGGGACCTTGAAGGACACTGTGAGAAAGACGTGTGTCAGCCTGGAATGGGAAGGGAGGCAGCCCATCTTCCCGAGACAGCTTTCTGGTGAGCTCCAGTAGCATACGGCAACCACCATTCTGTACAGCACACAGTGAGTAACCAGGATATAAAACCCTCAGATTAGATGCTCATCTCTGTCCTGAAAGCGCTGAGAAGAAATTTAGCATCAGTAAGAAGGAAATCTGTATGACAAAGTTTGCATTTCAGCCATAACGTGGAAGAGAATTTAGGCCAATAGGCTTAGAATGGAGGCAGTAGACCACTGAGAAGACTGCAGAGGTAGCAACTAAGAACAAGGCTGGTTCAGAGAGGGGTTTAGGATGCTGAATCCATATGGCTTGCAAAACAAACGCATTAGTGTAGACACTGAAACAAAGTGGGAATGATTGCCGTTCCTCCAGTACGGGCATTTGGGAAGGGAAGTCAGAGATGCAGAACCAAGACCAGGCTCGATGGGGGTTACAGTGGGATTCAGTTTGGGTACAGTGACTTTGAAATGCTTTTGAATCTGCACCCAGGGCCTCACATTTGGAGGCCAGATCTGAGGTCCTCGAGGGAGTGAGCAATGATTAAAGTCAGGAGGAGATGGAACGCCAAAGAAATAAAAAATTAACAAGAACACAACCGAGGAAATATTAACTAATAAGGTGTAGATGGAGAAAAAGTTCTTATGAAAGGAACTGGCAAGGAAGTCAACTAAACAAGTATGGTTTTCACTTCATCTGTCTTGCTTCTCTGTTCCCCATTTCTCCATTATACCACTAGCCTTCTATCTCAGCATCCTACCCTTTTGCTTCTGTCTTATAGCAAAGACACCAGAAAGTTATGACCTACTTAATGAGTAGATCTTCCCATATCAACAACCTAAGTGAGACCATTCCCTCACAGCACACCCAGAGACTTGTCACCTTGGTACTGTCACAGTGATGATGATAACCATCACAGTAATTATGACATTCAACTGAGACTTGTCTTTAGTGGACACTGGACACCACAGACAGTACCACAGGACTTCATGTGTTCCATTTGTTCCTATATGTAAATCTACAAACAGTACATTTTAGAAATCTATACTAGTTACCATGCACTGTGACTGTAACTTCTGTAGCTTGCAGTATGACAGCAAGACTCAAATGACTCAAATAGCATTCGTTTCTTTCTTTACAACTGCGCAGGCAGATACTGTTCTTAGGAACGGAGCCATTAACTGTACTTCCCTACATTGTAAACCTTTACCCTCTCCCTTAAAGGAAGCAATTTATGGCTTTCCTGGTGCACTCCACTCACCAGCATCACAGCTCCTCTGCTCTGACGATATTACCAAGTAAAATGAAGGTTTGTGAACCCAGGCATTGTGAATGGAAAGTCACTCTAGGAACCAAAAGGCTTTTAAATGAGCTACAGACAGGTGGAGGAACATGGACTGGATACCCTGAGTGAGAAAGGGCATCGAGACCTCCATGAAACTGACATAGAGGCACACGGGCTGCAATGTTATTCATAACATATGCCACTGAAACCTTGAAAATTGTTTACCTCTGGGAATGACTACTTGATACTTTTTGACATCAACTAATTTCTAGGATAATGAAAGCATTGGGGGAATGAAACTGCCAAGAGAAAAATTAATATAAAAGTGAAGATGCAAGGAAAGGAACTCAGTAATGGAGAGGAGACAAGAGTGGGCAGGAAGGGACAAGAGTCCATTTAGAGAGTGCTACTTCAGCTTTGGGGACAATAGTTCCACCACTGATATACGGAAGCAAAACAACGTTTCATCTCCTTATGAACGAATCAGTCATAAATTCATATGTTCAGTCTACAAATATTCATACCCAAAGACTAAAAGATAAATATGGGAGGAATAAGGGCATCATGGAAAAAAAATGTCTAAGCAGATTAATAAGTAACACTTAGACCTGAAATACCTATCCACTCCTTTAAAGTCCAGTTTCTTATGAAGAAGTGGTTTGGAGAGGCAAGCTGTTACGGTTCAGCTGCTATTGCTGTAAAACAATACTAACCAAAATCAAGTTGGGGAGGAAAGTGTTTATTCTGCCTTTTAGGATTCAGTCCATCCTCCTAGACAGCCAAGGAAGGAGGACAGAAGGGAATCTGGGGACAGGAATTGACATGGAGACTGTAGGGGAATGTTGCTGGCTAGCTGGCACCTCGTGGCTTGCTCAGCTGGCAATTGTATACAGCCCAGGATGGCCTTCCCAAGGATGGCACTCAGGTCAGTCAGTGCCTCAAAAAACAATGGGGTTGTGTTAGAAGAACAATACCTGAGGTAATCTCTTGTATAAACATACACACAAACCCATACACATACATACCTGACCATGGATCACACACATGGAGAGAATGAAGAGAGAATGAATTCAAATGCCTGTACTCCAGAAAATAGTATCATTCCATAGGTGGATATGAATTTTAAAAGGAGCCAAGTTTATAGCACATTACGGAGAGAACCACAGTCCTCAGGAGTATAGGCTTCCAAAAGTCCTTCGCGGTACTTGGGGTAGACTTTTTATTGATTTGCTTTCTCAGTGAACTCTCAAGTTCTGATGCAATCATAAAGAAAAACACAGAATTTTTATGAATGATCTAGCCAGGGTCTTAAATACTCCTTTGTTCCAGACATGGATGGTAGGGCCATGAATCCTCAGGGAAAATAACATGACAGCAGGCATCTTGTCAAGAACTTGCAGCAGGCTAGTTATTGCTCCCAACCTGACAGGTCACATCTTGGTTTATGTCTTAGGGAGTCCAGAAACCAAGCAACCTACAGAAAGCCTTTGTTCATTTTATCTCTTGAATCTTCCGTGTGGATATGTGAATGCACACCACCCCCGTAGAAACACACAACTACCTCACATTGCAGAACAAAGGAGAATGGGTTTCTACCATTGTTACTATTCATCTGTGTCAGGAGTACGATCAAAATTTACCGAAGCATTTTGGAGGTTTTGTCAATTAGGATTCCGTAGTCTTCCCCCCCCCTCTCCCCTGGAATGTATTTGTTTCTTCTTTGACATCTCTGGAGTGTTTTCAAATGAGGGGTGCTGTGATTGGGGTGGGAGATAGCAACTTTCTTCTATTTCAGACTTATTTATCTTTCTCGGAGCCCTTTCTAGGCTATCGTCCAAAATAGCCTCTAACCACCTAAGCTGTTCAATGAAGTGTATCAGAAAGCAATCTTTGAAATAGCTCCGGAATATGTTCTCTTCTCTCATTTGGACATGGTCGCATGCCAATCAAGAGCAAAGCAATTAAAATCCTGCCAAGATCAGAGTATGTGCCTGGCCGCCGCTTTTGCCAGTCTATCAAAACATCTCCTCCTGGCTTTTGTTAAGACCCCAGTGACCTACTACTCTCCAGCAATAACCACGAATCTCTCTGTGATCTTTACAGTTCTTCATTTGTTTCCAAATATAGGTCAACAAGTTTGCTGCTTTGAAATACATGCTGTCAGTTTCAAGTTCCCCCCCCCCCCCCCCCCGCCTTACATCTTCCTCCCTTTTTAAGCACCTGCCTTAACAACAACATTAAACCTTCAGTGGTGGATGGGAATGTGTTTTATTTTCATATTTTCATTAAGGTTTCGGTGTTGCAAGCCGTGTCGTGTATGCTTAGCCGTGTACACACATCAGTCTTTCTCTTGTAGTGCCATTCTGCTAATAAGATAATCTGTTAGCAGATTTTTCTGGTGCAATCCACTGAATCTCGGCACACGTGGCAATCAGCTTCCCCGAGTTAATCAGCAAATACATTGCTGTGGGAGGTAGGCAGTCCCTTTCTAGATTATACAGCCGTCTCATCAATAATCCAAAGGACCAGCTAAGCAATTTGCCCTGCCCTCCCCTAAGCCTTCGGCTGCCCCCTCCCACTCTGCCGACTGCAATCGACGTGTGACTTGCTCATACTGTTCTGCTCAGGAGTCTTGGAATTTCAGGTCGCCCAGAGCACAGTTCAGTGACAGAATGTCAAAATGCAAACCACAAAAAAAGTCCCAGGAACTGCCAAGGTGCCAGAGATGGTGAAGAGATGTGGGGAATGGCTGGAACTGACAGAAATCACAGGAGCCCGAGGCCAGTCAGCTGAAAACAGGTAACTGAAGCAAACCTATGTTTGGGGTGGAATTATATGAATGCCTGAATCCCCTCTTCATTTCCTGTATACTGAAAATGCTATAAAGCAAACAGTGCTTGACACTGAGATATTACCAGGACTCACACACTCTACTGTCTCCTTGCAATGAAAACATTAGTTTAACTTTATCTCTCAGAATTGCTAATGCAGCTCTAATCCTTACCTCTCCATCTATTTGTCTAAAACATAGCTTCCTTACCTTGTAGAGTAAATTGTACCTGACAGGGCCCAATGTCCTTAATCCTTCAAACCTTTCATCAGATGGGCTACACACTATTTTGCATTAAGAAAATGGACTGAAAGGATGTCAACACTTTTGAAGATGAAGCATTTTTCTCAATTCAGTTGAAGTCTCCGTGTCTGACAGCGTCTGCCTTTTGACTATCTGTTCTCATGTACACAGACAAAACTCAACTTTATTCATCCTTTCCCCTCCTGTCTGATCTGAGTTTCTACCCTGAGTTCCTACTGCTTTCTCCTCGACATTTTAGAACAGTAGGAAATTTGATCAGCCAGGTCTACCAAATCGCATGCAATGACGGCAGATGGCAATGGTTACATAGAGGTAGTTAGGCATTATCTATGAAGTTCATTGTGAAGGGCAACGTTTACTGAACAGGTCCAGGCATACTATAAAATCTCTACCTATTGGGGCATATTTTCATTTCAAGTATAAATATTATGGTCTTGAGAAAATGTAAGCAACTATAACTATAATGACAATTCTGGTCTTGTTTTTAATGCCTTTGTTTTCCTCAGCAGATAAAACCTCTCTTCTATGAGTACCAAATCCTGCTATTCTATTCTTTTTCTATTTGCCCTTCAGATGTTTTCTTCCTCCTATAGAGTCAATACTTTTAAAACAACATTTCTCCAGAGCAGCTCCTCTGTCAGATCCATCTTGAACTCGTGACACTAGAATCTCTCCTCGCTGCTGTCATTTCTTTTTGAGGCCAAAAGCAGTCATGTGTCATGGCATCAATGACCCTTTCATGTCCACTGGCTTTTCTGCAAACATCAAGAGAACTCAATAAACAAGGGCTGACTCTCTCAATGCCACGAGAGTTTTAGAGAAATGTGGACATCGTGTTAAATACTAGCCGATAGCCCATGCTCTATATCATTCTTGGTAAGCATTTTGTGGTCATATCACGTTGTACTACGCTCCATCAATTCTTTTGAATCTTACCTTTCTAATCATAAATTTTATAATATTATATACCTAAGGAGCAGCAGTTATGTTAGTGTGATGTATGTCTCTTCAATTCCAGGACTCCAGAAGTAGAGGCAGTTATGTGGTGGAGCCACCCTGAGCTACGTAGTGACACTCTGCCTCAAACAAACAAAAGAGTAGCCATAACATTATACATTATTACTGCTAGTATAAATTTTAGATGAAACTTCCAGAACAAAATATTTTCTAAAATCTGATAATATATTGTCTTAGGGTTTCTATTCCTACACAAACATCATGATCAAGATGAAAGCTGGGAAGGAAAGGATTCATTCAGTTTACAGTTCCACATGGCTATTCATCACCAAAGGAAATCAGGACTGGAACTCAAGCAGGTCAGGAAGCAGGAGCTGATGCAGAAGCCATGGAGGGATGTTCCTTACTGGCTTGCTTCCCCTGGCTTGCTCATCTTGCTTTCTTATAGAATCCAGACTACAAGCCCAGAGATGGCACAAACCACAAGAGGCCCTCCCCCCTTGATCACTAATTGATAACATGCCTTACAGCTGGATCTCTTGGAGGCATTTCCTCAACTGAAACTCCTTTCTCTGTGATAACTCCAGTTTGTGTCAAGGTGACACAGAAAACCAGCTATGGAAAACTTGATAGAAATTTCCCTGTATAATACCTAAAATCAAGCATAAAGGCTTTGTGAAAATTACGCTGAGGATATCCAAGGCTAGATTTTACTAATTCATTACATGTCAGGCATGCATGTATGTTATCTAAAATAAAATTGTGTTATTGAACCCTATTTAAATGTAGAGCGCAAGCCTGGAGATAATTTAATCATGCCACTCTCATGATCAAAACCCTTTCGTTGTTCCCTTATCGTCACTGGGTCACCCGTATCTTGTATCTACATTGTCCATTTGCTTGCCAGGATCTGTCCACGTCCCTACTTGACTACAAGACAGAGTTCATGATCAATTCATTATTTATACAATCAATAGGGTGTGAAGCATCCACCATTATCTGCCTTACAGGTAGTTTTGCTGAGTTGGCTCTGTTTTGTGTTATGGTTTTGTTTCTGGGATGAAGTCTCATGCAACTCAGGCTAGTTGTTGAGGATGGCCCTGAACTCATAAATCTCCAATCTCTGCCTCTCGATGCCGGTGAGATGACAGGCATGCATCACAATGCCCAACCACATGCTGTTTGCTAAGGAAGTAATATGTGAACTGAGATCTGAATAGCAAGGGGACAAATCATGTAGGGCTTCAAAGGTGATGATAATAACCACCGGAAACACCTAGCAGAAAGGCTCTAGACAGGAAAGGGCAGTCTGCAGGGCAGAGAGAGAGGAAGTACAGGTAAAATGAAAGTCTCAGGGACCTTGAAGGAAAGGGGGAATTGTATTATGCATAAGCTCTTATAGGAAACAGGCAGGGACTGAGGGGAAAACACTATCCAAAGCTGGCTAGAAAAGAGAGGAAGATATCAGTTTATCAATATTAATCACAACTATGGTGTGTGTGTGTGTGTGTGTGTGTGTGTGTGTGTGTGTGTGTGTGTAAGACAGTTTCATATAGGCTAACCTCAAACTACATAGTCTGAGATTACTCTGAACTTCTGATCCTCTTGTCTTTTGCTCCTGAGTCCTGGGATTACTGGTTTATGCCCTCATGTCCAGACGATATATAACTGACAATTGGGCCCAGGGCTGTGTGCATGCTAAGCAAACACTCTATGATCTGTGCTATCTCCCAGTCCCATATTTCTATCTTTTGATATAGCACTTTCTACCTAGAAGATTTACTATCACATGTATAAATAAAGTTCAACCATTATATACTGCATTACATTACCAATAGATGAATGGGTGGTACCTTCTGCTTCATATGTATTTAAGGAAGAAAGTGTGGTAGCATCTTGGGGTGAGAAATAAACAGGATAGTGAATGACATGAGGATGACTTCACATTTTAATACATCAAGCCAGCGACCAAGAAGTAGCCATGGATGGAAATATGAAATATAGGATATTTTGCCAAATGAATGTTAAAATTGGAGTATAATATGCATATACAGGAGTAGAGTATCTACCACTACATTATTTTTAGTATAATTTAATCAGAGAGACAACTTGAGAGATTCAACTCTTAGCCTTTTTTTCCATTTTTTATTAGATATTTTCCCCATTTACATTTCAAATGCTATCCCCAAAATCACCTATACCCTCCCCTGCCCTGTTCCCCAACCCACCCACTCCTACTTCCTGGCCTTGGCATTCCCCTGTACTGGGGCATATGATCTTTGAAAGACCAAGGGCCTCTCCTCCCATTGATGGCCAACTAGGCCATCCTCTGCTACATATGCAACTAGAGGCAGAGCTCTAGGGGGTACTGGTTAGTTCATATTGTTGTTCCTCCTATAGGGTTGCAGACCCTTAGCCTTTTAAAGCATCACCGATGTCAGCAACACTATACATAACACAGGAGAATTCAATGCAGTTTTTCAAGCTCACTGTCTATACCCAGTGTTATGTGTTACTAAATTGTTGTAACTGTTACTTTTGCATATTTAAGCTCTTATGAGAATGTTTGTTTTCCCACAATACGCTAACACATCCTCTAAGGTTAATTTTTAGATACAATTTTTCATCCTGGCTCAATTCTATTCACCATAGAGGAGCAAAAGAATTTGAGACACTCAGGATGAGCACCTGGGCAGTTACAGGCACAGAAAGAACCAAAAAGAAAGTAAGTCAGTGTGGTCTGAATTATTCTAATCTTTCTTGGAATACTTTACAAGTGAATAACGTATTTCGTATTTTTCTGATGCCATCTTATACCCATAGGATTTATTAAAATTCCTAAGAACCCAACAAAGCTTGTATTGCAGATTGCTTATTTTAGCAACACCAAGTAAGAATGCCTATTTATTTTTGAAGTCCATGTTCTTCACCCTCAGAGTCTTGCTACCTCCTGGCATGTTGGGAACCAAAACAGCCCCTGGCTGACCACCTCCACCGGGCTCTGCGCTCTGTGAAAAACTTCCTGTTTGGCAGTCACAATCATCCGCCCTGGCCCCAAAGTAGATTACAAATAGTAACTCACATCCTCTAAGAAAAGGTCAAAACATCCGCAGAATGTTTCAGTGCACAGGCCACGAAGATCTTGTACTCCCTCCTTTCTTGCCCTCCCCTCGTGAAACTGTGCTTTAGAAATGAAACACTGCCTTTAGTAAACGGCTCTTGACAAGCAATGTTTCCTTGAGTCCTGTGTTTCTTTCTCTCGCCCATTCTTAGTGCATGTCTAGACCTTCCTCAAAGACCCCGAATAACTTAGGCCCGCGGGTCGGGTCACTGGCATACTTGAAATTTTGTATCATGAGATCAACTTCCGTGGGCCTCATGTTCATGTTAGTGGGTTTTCCAAGCATGCAAGACTAGTTTTAACCAGGGCTGTGCCTCATTTCAATGTTTGCCATCGCTTTAATAACATGATGAAGTGTTTTCCCCTGACATGGATGTCATGCTTGCTTGCAGGTTGCTGTCATGCAAAGCTGCACAAGTCTAATACTTGTAAACCTGTAACATCTAATGTCTGTTTGCAGACATCGTCGTAGACCTCCCTGGATTCCCCTGTTGGAACAGAAGATAAGAGACCAATGTGAGTCTATAGTGAATCAGCTGCTGCTGTCCAGATGCTCTGACACATATAGATGCTGTCTTCTGTCTGCATTAAAGAGACAGGGAAATGTTGCCTTGGATTCATATAAGTTAAGGTAAAAATTCAGACTCAGCAACTTCCTGCTACTCTGTCAATTTGTATTTGTGAAAACAATTTCTCCCTTTTCATTTTTCTCTCAGGCTAGTCCTCTTTTCCCTATTTTATTGTTTTACCCAATTTTCTTCAGCCACTCTGAATGCCAAGGTGCCTCTGGGGTCTCCACAGGGTTCCATTTTTCATATTCTCCTAGGGACATTCTTATTTCATTATTCCTTATTCTCCTAAGGACAGTATATTCTTTATCCACTAGATTTGTCAGTTACTTTTAACTCCATTAATTTTAAAGCATAGATTCCTGATGATTAAGGATGTTGAACATTTCTTTAGGTGTTTCTCAGCCATTCAGTATTCCTCAGTTGAGAATTCTTTGTTTAGCTCTGTACCCCATTTTTAATGGGGTTATTTGGTTCTCTGGAGTCTGACTTCTTGAGTTCTTTGTATATATTGGATATTAGATCTCTATGGGATGCATGGTTGATAAAGATCTTTTTCCAATCTGTTGGTTGCCATTTTTTCCTATTGACAGTGTCCTTTGCCTTACAGAAGCTTTGTAATTTTATGAGGTCCCATTTGTCAATTCTTGATCTTATAGCATAAGCTATTGGTGTTCTGTTCAGGAAAATTTCCCCCATGCCCATGTGCTCAAGGCTCTTCCCTACTTTCTTTTCTATTAGTTTCAGTTTATCTGGTTTTATGTGGAAGTCCTTGATCCACTTGAACTTGAGTTTTGTACAAGGAGATAATAATGGATCAATTTGCATTCTTCTACATGCTAACTGCCAGTTGAACCAACACCATGTGTTGAAAATGTCATCTTTTTTTTCCACTGGATGGTTTTAGCTCTTTTGTCAAAGATCAAGTGACCATAGGTGTGTGGGTTCATTTCTGGATCTTCAATTTTATTCCATAATCTATCTGCCTGTCACTGTACCAGTACCATGCAGTTTTTATCACCATTGCTCTGTAATACAGCTTGAGGTCAGGCATGGTGATTTCCCCAGAAGTTCTTTTATTGTTGAGAACAGTATTTGCTATCCTGGATTTTTAGTTATTCTAGATGAATTTGGAAATTACTCTTTCTAACTCTACAAAGAATTGAGTTGGAATTTTGATAGGGATTTCATTGAATCTATAGACTGCTTTTGGCAAGATGGCCATTTTTCCTATAACATCCTTAGTCTTCAGGAAAACACAAATCAAAACAGGCCTGAGATTCCACCTCACACCAGTCAGAATGGCCAAAATCAAAAACTCAGATCCTAGATGATGGCTAGGATGTAGAGAAAGAGGAACATTCCTACATTGCTGGTGAGACTGCAAGCTGGTACAACCACTCTGGAAATCAGTTTGGTGGTTCCTCAGAAAATTGGACATATTACTACCCATGGACCCAGCTATACCACTCCTGGGCATATACCCAGAAGATGCTCTAACTTGTAATAAGGACAAATGCTCCACTACGTTCATAGCAGCCTTATTTATAATAGCCAGAAGCTGGAAAGAACCTAGATGTCCCTCAACAGAGGAATGGATACAGAAAATATGGTACATTTACACAATGGAGTACTACTCAGCTGAGTGAGGTAACCCAATCACAAAAGAACACACGTGGTATGCAGTTACTAATAAGTGGATATTAGCCCAGACATTCAGAATATCCAAGATACAATTTACAGACCATGTGAAGCTCAAAAAGAAGGAAGATCAAAGTGTGGATACTTTGACCCTTCTTAGAAGGGGTATCAAATAACCCATGGGAGGAGAGACAGAGACAAAGCAGAAATGAAGGAAAGACCATCCAGAGACTGTCCCATCTGGGGATCCATTCCATATACAGTTACCAAACCCAGACACTATTGTGGTTACCAACAAGTGCTTACTGACAGGAGCCTAATATAGCTGTCTTCTGAGAGGCTCTGCCAGTGCCTGACAAATACAGAAGTGCCATCCATTGGACTGAGCACAGGGTCCCCAATGGAGGAGCTAGAGAAAGGACCCAAGGAGCTGAAGGAGTTTGCAGCCCTATAGGAGGAACAACAATATGAACCAACTAGTACCCTCCCCCCGCCCCCAGAACTCCCAGGGACTAAACCACCAACCAAAGAGTACACAAGGAGGGACTCATCTGCATATATAGCAGAGGATGGCCTTGTTGGACATCAATGGGAGGAGAGGCCCCTGGTCCTGTGAAGGCTTGATGCCCCAGTGTAGGGGAAATTTTAATGTAAATAAAGAAAATATCTAATTAGAAAAGGAAAAATTAAAAATAAATAAATAAAGATTCCCAACAATGCATTTCTTTCCTTAACTTTGGGCTTTTCCACACACACTCACACCCAACTCTTTAATAGATTTCTATTGTAATATACTATAGACCCATAAACCTTAATTTTACTGGTCCTAGATTGGTGGGTCTTTTTTAATGTACATTGGTATTCTGCCTACAAGTATTTCTGTATGCAGATGTCAGATCCCCTAGAACTGTGATTACAGACAGTTGTGAACTGTCATATGGGTGCAGAGAATTGAATTCAGGTCCTTTGGACCAGCAGCCAGTGCTCTTAAATGCTGAGTCATCTCTTCAGCCCCTAGACTTGTGTTGTTTTTTTTTTCCAACATTTATTAGATAATTTCTTCATTTACATTTCAAGTGTTATCCAGAAAGTTCCCTATACCCTCCCCCCCTCCCGGCCCTGTTCTCCTACCCATCCGCTCCCACTTCTTGGCCATGGCATTCCCCTGTACTGGGGCATATAAAGTCTGCATGACCAAGGGGCCTCTCTTCCCAATGATGGCCAACTAGGCCATCCTCTTCTATATATGCAGCTAGAGACATGAGCTCAGGGGGTACTAGTTAGTTCATGTTATTCTTTCACCTATAGGGTTGAAGACCCCTTCAGCTCCTTGGGTACTTTCTCTAGTTCCTTCCTTGGGAACCCTGTGTTCCATGTAATAGCTGACTGTGAACTTCCACCTCCATGTTTGCCAGGCATTGGTATAGTCTCCCATNTATACCAAATTTTTTGTATCCATTCCTCTGTTGAGGGACATCTGGGTTCTTTCCAGTTTCTGGCTATTATGAATAAGGCTGCTATGAACATAGTGGAACATGTGTCCTTATTACCAGATGGAATATCTTCTGGATATATGCCCAGTAGAGGTATTGCAGGATCTTCCGGTAGTACTATGTCCAATTTTCTGAGGAACCATCAGACTGATTTCCAGAGTGGTTGAACAAGCTTGCATTCCCACCAACAATGGAGGAGTGTTCCCCTTTCTCCACATCCACGCCAGCACCTGAATTCTGTTGTCACCTGAATTTTTGATCTTAGCCATTCTTACTGGTGTGAGGTGGAATCTCAGGGTTGTTATGATCTGCATTTCCCTGATGATTAAGGATGTTGAACATTTTTTCAAGTGCTTCTCAGCCATTCGGTATTCCCAGAAAATCAAATATCCCCATTAAAAAGTGGGGCACAGAGTTAAACAAAGAATTCTCAACTGAGGAACATAGACTTGTGTTGTTAAATGAAAAATCTTGGAATGGTTTTGAGCCTCCCTGACAAATGGAGCCACCATTTGCCTAAGTATCTCCTTATCTCCTCCCACCGCCAGTTCTCTCTGTGTGTCCTGGTGTATCTGTTTATGAACACTCCTCCTCACTATTGCCTATCTGTTTATTTCTCATCCCAAGATTTTTCCATGTTTTCTTCTTCAACTCAAATCTAAGCATAGTGCCCTTGCATATAGATGACTCGTTCTTGCAATGGCAACACAAATATATCAACCACGTACTCATTGCAATACTTCAGTTTTATCGCAAAGCACTTCAATACCATCAGAGTACCATCCGGCACACACAGAGGTCATGCATAGCAGACCCCACATGCACACACACTTTATACAATGTATTCTCACACCTTGGGATGAGCATCTTGCCACTGTCACTTCAGCCCTCCCTCCTCCTGTCTTGGAGGTCTATAGATGACAGAGCAGTTCCTTCCGCATAATGCTATTATATTACATGATCCTACAGTTTTATTACTTTTGCATTTCCTCTCTCCTACCGTTTCTCTTATCTTCAAATATTCTTTCTACAGCCCATAGAACAGCCTACAAAAAACTCAATAAAGAAAGTAAAGAGATAATCCATGTTTCCATAGTCTGTTTTCAAATGGCTCTTGTGCTGGTTTGTATCAGACTTCCCTTCTTCCCACCCCATAGCTACTATCCGTCTTCAAAGGACCTACTCATTATCCTATGGACAGCGCGTTGTACCTGGAAGCAAGATACAGAAATATTCTTTCAGTTCTCAAGGCCTCCTTTGACACATATATGTAAAAATTCCATTCATACCTATCTGTTTTATCCTCCAAAACCTATTCAGATCATCACATACGCAGAGTCCGTAGCTCCTACTCAATAGTTGCCTTCTTGCTTCAAGTCCAGCTACCATTTAGGTGCCTCCAAGTTCCACATGGACAATGTTATCCAAGTCTGTACACTGGCAGACTGCTGACCCCCTCGAGACATCTGCTCTCATGGCCACAACTTCTTTCATTTTTTAACACATCACAGTGTGGCCTGAAATCCATCAGCCCCACCACGTGCTGACTAAACTTTACTGGTCCCTCCCGCCCTTATTTCTTAATCATGGCCCTACCTCATTTTTTAACGTTACAATGTATAATCTTTTGATCTGAGATTTAAAACATCTGCTCTTTCTGCTTTAACCTACACCCTATGAATATTAAACTACTTTCTTACTACATCCTTAATTCTCTTTCTTTTTATGTTGAAAGGTACTCACCCAAGTTAAGTCATTACATGTCACATTTGCTGAAATTACTGCTCAATTTCATAGCGCTGAAGCCTGGGGTGGCTACATTATTTGAAGGAAAATCCACAGAGGCTATCGTGCAAATGTCCCCCCTTCACCCAGGTGCACTGCAGACCTACCTAGTGGCCCTCCCTGCATTTGCCCCCGGACTTAACTTTTTCAGACACTGCCTAATGACAAGTATGCACATGTCTATCCACGTTTTTCATTCTCTGTTGTATTCCTGGAGGCAAACATGCCTCTTCTCTCCGCCTACTCCCTCTGTGCTGCCCTCCACATAGTAACATTCAACTGTCACCACCTTGCTTCCACCTTCTGAGGACACTTCCCTTGAATCCCTTGAAGATGGTAACACAAAGGTACTGTGCCTCATTTCCTGCAGTGACTTGTTTCTTCTCCCCCCCCCCCTTCCCTCCTCAGACATCTGCAAACACAACATTTTGTCACATTTACATCGTCACCTCAGACTGCTACCTGGTTCATTTCTATTTTTATTTTTTGTTTTTATTTTCTTGATGACAATACTTTCTAACCTCCTATTTACTGTCTAGTACTGACCATTGAGCCTGTATTTCTTTTCAGTTCTAATTTATTGATTTTTTTCCCCAATTACCAAATTGAAAGCACATTCTAAATCAAGTTGTATGTTCCTTTCATTTTGTTTGATATTATTAAACAGTGGTTTGTGGTCACTACTTCCTCTTTGTAAAACCAGAGGGCTCTCCTTTTTCTCCTGATTAACTGATATATTCTCTCTCTCTCTCTCTCTCTCTCTCTCTCTCTCTCTCTCTCTCTCCCCTCCTTCCCTCTCCTCCTCCTCCTTCTCTCCTTTTTTCATAAGCTTAAATGCTGTGATACCCAAAAGATTTTTAGCTTTAGCCCACTGAAATTAATTTCACTCATGCTCCTGGTATGATTCATCCATGAAGTCCTTTCATTTGCCTAGGGTGTGCTCATATGTCCCAGTCCTAGGACAGTACAACTTTTCTCTAGATGTTTACATTCACAAACCAAATTTATTGCTTCTTTCCAAGCTTAACATTTGTGTGTACACATACACACAGAACAGACACACACACACACATTTGTGCCTGGGTGGTAGAACATGGTAATGAAAAAGTTAAAGGGAGACCCAGTATAGTGCATTTGGGGATCCCAGAGCGGTGTGTGTGTGTGTGTGTGTGTGTGTGTGTGTGTGTGTGTAAAAATATCTTAAATGAATATTGCAAAAATACTGTAATATCTCAGTATATGTATTATATTTTGTAAAATATATACATGCATATATAAATATTAAACCTACCTCACATGGCATATCTGTCTGTCTGTGTGTGTGTGTGTGTGTGTGTATATATATATTTACATATGTATATATACATACACACACATATATGTGTGTATGTATATACATATATATATATACATATATGTGTATATATATATATACACATACACATATATACACACACACACACACACACATATATATATATATATATATATACACATATTCTACAATATACCATGAACTATGTTGCTCATTAAGCTTCTGTTATTAACAAATGAATTTCATCTGGCCTTCCTGGAAGTTACAGTATCTTAAATTTAACTTATGACCTTTTTCTATAAATCTGCTACTCTGTCTTTTCTTGAACACAAAACTCCTTTCCTCTCTTATTTTTCACCGCCATTTCTCTCACTCCTGCCACATCACCATTACTTCTCAACCTTTTATTCATGACTCCTGGTTCTCTAGATCTGCCCTGAGCCACTGTAATATATCAGCCTTATGATTCGGCTCTTTCCCTTTTAACCTATAAATTCAGAGGCTAATTTACCGGCAGATAGCATATCAAAACACTATGCTTAAAGTTACAATATTAGTGTGTTCAAAAAAAATTTTATTAGTCATTTTGGATCAAGGGATGAATGACAATCTAGCCTGACATTTAAAGTCCTTAAAATTCTAACCTTGCTTAACTTTTCAAATTTGTCCCTGTGCTTGGAGTATTGACTTATAATACTACAATATAACATCTAGCACAATGGCTTTCAGATCCGCATGTGTGCCATATTGGATCTCAGTTTGACTTTTTCATTACCATGTTCTACCACCCAGGCACCAACTCATTCAGAATGTTCCCTTAACCCTAGATTTTCCTACTTTCTGTGTTCCCACCATTCTGTTTCCTTCTGCCTATATTTACACATATCTCTACCACATTATATTGATTTCTGTGTATGTATCTATGATAGGAGGCTAAGATCTGTTTTCAATTACTCTCTTGGAAGTGTTTAGCACATATTACTAATTTCCTTGAATACCTGGACTATGTTCCACTCATCTTTGTACTCTTTGTGTTAGCATAGTGCTTGATTTGTAATGAATACATTGACAATATTCATGCTGTGAAGACTGCCATCAGACTTGACCAATAATACATAAATATATGGAGGGGCGAGTTACCATTGGGAGAAAAATGCTAAGAAAGCAGGAAAGAAAGAAAGGGAGGGAGGGAGGGAGGGAGGGAGGGAGGGAGGGAGGGAGGGAATCATTTTTTACCTATGTTCCAATCTAATGGAGGCCTATTGGTAACAGAGGTATGTGTATGTGAGAGCCTGACAGAAGATATCTCCAATTTTACTGTAAACTTGAAACATCTATAAGAATGTTAAAAAATGAAAAGACAAAAAAAGAAAGCCCATTTTTACAGATTGTATGAAAAAGTGCTTATATAAAACACTAGTCTATCTTCCATAGAAATAAAACTGATGGGGCTGAGAGATGGCTTAGCAGTCTACTGCAATACTATTCTTGCAGAAAACCTGAGGTCTGTTCCCAATGTCCGTACCAGGCAGCTCACAACTGTCTGTAGCTCCAGGTTGAGAGGAGCTGGTGCCCCTGGTCTGTGTGAACAATCCTACTCATGGGCACATGCCCATACACAAACATATACACACATACTTTTTTAAAGCTACATTATAAAAAAATGTTCTTAAGAGGCCATTTTTTTTAGATATAATGGAGCTAGTTATATATTTATATATTTTGTTTCCTTGGCAGGTCTGCTGCTCCTAAACCAAACCTGCTCTCAGTCATTGTTGTCAGCATATAGGCATCCGTCATGACAAACAACCATGGAGTTAAAGACAGAATCTGCACTAGCCTTGAAAATAAATAAATAAATAAATAAATAAACCCTCACTGTGACAGTGGTAGATTCCTATGAGCTGATTGCTGGGGCAAAGCTTCAGTGCACATGGCTGCAGTCATCCTAAAATGCAGAGGTGTATTATTAGCTGCACCACAGTGACAAACATAATAGCCACGTTCTGATTCTCATCCCTGACTTTTAAAAACAGTAGATAGTGACTGTCAGAGCCCTGCTTCTGCTGATAGAACCATTTATTTTAATCTAGGGTGTATTGGATAAAAGCAAAAGGAAGCATTTTATTGATTTTTGTTGTTGTTGTTTTTGGGGGGTTTTGTTTTTGTTTTTTTGAGCAAGCACTAGTAGATACATGGAAACACAAAGTAGAAAGGGCACCGCGTATGTGTCCTTAATGGAATCAGCCACAGAAACAAGTTGTAAAGTGTGATAAAATCTAGTGCTTATTGGAAAGCCGACTTAGGAATTGAAGGAACTAGATTTCAAAGCAGAATCTACCATTATTTTGCTCTACTCATGTGGAACAAATCCATTTTTACTGTAAGCCTTACCTCTTTTTTTCTCCCCTTGAACATGAAAGGATGGGCCAATGACTTCCTCAAGATGATTTCAATCTCATGTTTCCTAAGTTATAATAAAATCCTGGAAACAAGAGACTGATGAGCATGGCAGGCAAGAGTGCTTACGGCTCCTCTGGAGGACCCAAGTTTCATTCCTACCACCCATGTCTGGTAACTCACAACTACCTGTTAGCTCCATACCTCATATCCCCTTCTGGTCTCCCTGGAAACACACACACACACACACACAGCACAGCACAGCACAGCACAGCACAGAACAGCACAGAACTCACATTTCATCTTTTTTAAACATAATATTTGTATTGATTGTTTGAAAATTTCACATCATGGACCCCGTGAGTCTGTGTTTCTGCCACACCCCAAATGCCATTCAGGAAAGGCAGAATGAAGTCTAGGATAGGGGATCTGAGCCCATGTTCTCTGGGTGAGAAACAGTGGTGGCTGGGGAGAACGTTGTGGTTTGCAAACTCCTGTGCACCCAAATGCTGCTGGGGACTGAGACGAGTTGAGAATGGAGATCAGACCTGAGTCCTACATGGGGCACCACTGGCCACGGACATCCACAGAGCAACCTCCCCACCTCCCACAGCCACAGCCATACTGCAGAGAACAACGTGACCACAGAACACAGACATCAACCCGACCTCAGGTAGTAGCACAGGACATACGCATCAATATGGCCTCCAGCAGCAATACAAACCACTGACAGTATCATAACCTGTAGTAGCAGCGTAAACTAGGAATAGCAACATGGATTCATATGGCTGCACAGACCCTAAACATCCTTATGGCCTTCAGTGGTAACACGGGCCATGAACATTAACCTGGCCTCCATCAGGAGCACAGGCCACAGACATCTACACGGTCCTTGACCACAGTAGGGATCACGAACACCACCATGGTTTTTGGCAACAACACAGATCACAAACATCAATCTGGTCCCTGGAAGTAACACAGATCATGGACATCAATACAGACCCAGTACAGCAGGACCAAGGACACAATCGTGGCCTCTAGCAGCAGCCCAGAGCACAGACATAGACCTCGGGCATCAACACAGCCTGGGGCAGCAGCAAGGACCACGGATACCAGCATATCCCCTGGCTGCAGTATAGATCACAGATACCAACATGGACTCTCGAAGCACTACAGACCATGGAGGGCTTTTAAGGGGGCCCAATCTCACATTGTATCTTATTTTTGAGTTTTAGTACAAACATTGGCATCTCATTAACATCTGATCAGAAATTCAGTCTAGTTTTGGAAACCTTGACCTTCGGTGTGGTGTGACTGCAGTATTATCTTAGAAAGTGTACTTGCTAAGTGGTCAATGACCAAGCGATAGCCACATCACAGGTACCGATCCTCAGCCACAGTTCTACAAGGTAGAGTACTTACATTAGGTCCTCTTCACCTTAACAAGGACTGCCCAGGTTATTTCAAGCAGGCTTCTGTATTCTTTGGACTGCTTATACAATCACTGTTATGGATAATTGGCACGAAAATCATCTGAATATATTAGTTCTCAGGCCAGAAATTAAAATGCTTGCTGACTATTTTGCTTAATTAGTAAGTCCAAAGTTCTGTAACACATCAATCTAAAGTACCCAGCAACTAAAACAAATTCCATGACATGTGTAAAGATTGTAACTAACAAGAGAGACTAGCTGGGGGAAAGTTATGGGTATATTTTTATTTTATTTCTTTTCCTATCTATATTTCATGATATCTTAAAGATGAGGCCAACCTGTAAATGGAACTATATACAGGAAATACATTTTTTATGGTACTATCCAAAAAGAATCAGATATTGTTTAAGCTTCTGGTTGTGTCACCAATGGTTCTTCTGAGACAAGCTTCATATTTTACCAATAGAAGTCAATAAACTAGGAGTGCCAGTGTCATCAGAGGGCCCACCACACACACACATACACACACACTCACACACACACATACACACACACATACACACACTCACACACACACATACACACACACACACACACACACACACACACAATCTGATCTTTAGATTTTGTGGCTGTGCATGGGCTTTTCTGAGATTGTTAATGAATGGTGTGACCGGAAGGGATAAGCACAGGAGAGGATCCGCAAGACAGAAGACTAAGAATTACATGGACATGAAAATTTTAGGGATGACGTCAACTTCTGAGTGGCACACCATGCTCATTATGGAAATATCAAAATTGAATGATGATCCGAAAAGTCAGCTTGAAATGAAAGAACATGATTTAATCATTAGATCCCTCACTTTGGAGATTGAAGGCATGTTCTGAGCTGAAATCAGTTGTGAGTCAGAAGGCTCATTGTTCATATCCCTACAACCTTTTTCTATCTCATGTCTAGGCTTCCTGTACAGTCTCGTGGCCTGGGCAATTTCCTCTGGCATTAAGGTTGTAAGGATGGTTTTTCCACGTGGTTTGGAAAGTCTAAAACACTCAAGTCTGTTGATTCTATATAAGCTCTTCATGAGCATTAAATTAACTCATATAAAGAAACCCGAAAACATATCAAAGATCACTTCTAAGCATCCTTTGACTTTCTTCTTGGTCAGTTTTTGGGACAGCACAGAAAACACAATTTACTAGTTCTCATCCATAGGCCATACTACATGGCAAATAACGTCTGGTTTCAAACTTTATAAACCTTTGCTATAAAATGAGTGTATAGAATAAGTAACTGGCATGAACAGTACAGTTCTTGAAGATGTAAAAAGGGCATCTTTCAGCTTACACTTTAGAGAAAAAATTTTAATGATTTTTTTTACCTATTTACTTTTTAGCTTACAAAGAGCAGAGTTACTTTTCCCTCAGTACATTACCAAAGTCACAAAACCATGTAACATTTCATACCAGTTGTGTTCCATGAATACAGAACAACAAAAACAGACGATCAAATTTAATTTTCCCTAAAATAGCATATTTAATATTCCAAAATAAAATCACACATAAAAATAATAAATACTTTAAAAACAGGCTTCTTAGCACAGAAATTAGCAGCATCAAACTTGAACGAGTATGCCATAGATACAGTCGAACAATCACTCCCATCGGGCCATTGAGAATTCTTCTTATTCCTAGATTGTAATTGTTCATGCAATCTGAAATCTTTAGAAACTGCTGTGATTTCAAATTTGAACCCATTTCCTTTAGATAAGGCTATATTTTTAGTTCAAAGATAAAGAAAATGAGCTAATCTGTTCACTTATCTTATCATCTCCCAATGCCTTCCTTCTCATATAATTAAATACAAACCACCGAGACACAGTTTTGGACATAATTTGGGAAAACACAGCCTCAACTCCCAGTAAACTAATTCAGCTAATGCTACATAACTTGCAAGCAAGACCTACCAAGTTCTGAGTTTGAACTCAGATTCTACTGTGCCTGTGTCTCACGAGACTCTGGTATTTTCCAATTATATAAACGATGAGTTTTACTTTTTTTTTTCGTCCAACACACTTTGTGAATTACAGCTACTAAAACTTCATGCTGTCTCTTTTTAAAATGGCAGCATAGTGTGCAGTTGTCCCCTTTGTACTAATGTCACTCACCCAAGTCACTTGTGGGTATGACTGGAAGTTGTGGGTATATCCCATCTGAATGAGGGATCTTTAAAAGTTAAGCTCAATCTATCATTTTACTTGCTGATGGATTCTGGAGATAAAGAAGATGAGTGTGATCTGAGCACAAACTATACCTACCCAAGCAACAATGTCTTTGCTTTAATGTGAGTAACACTTTATAGTAGGTAACAACTTGACAATTATTCTTTGCAATAAGGGGCAGTGACCAGAGGTGATGAAAATCACAAACAATAGTGCTTGTAAATCTTAAGACCTTTGAAAGGTATAGGCATTGCTGAAATTAAAACTTAGAGCCATTGTGCAAGAGAAAGCTGGATATATATATATATATATATATATATATATATATATATATATATATATATATATATTTTTTTTTTTTTTTTTAAGGGGAGGTGTCATTGACTATCAAGTCTCCACAGAATGTCTCTGGCCCCGAGACCTTTTGTAACCTCAATAGAAGACAGTAATTAAAAGTTGACCCACCAGAGTACCCAGAAACATCTCCCAAGGATTTCAAAACTTTTCAAACTAAAATTAAAACTCTATTCTACAAAGAGTTCTCTATTCAGAAATACATCTTCTCTGTGGTCTGGGATAAAACATGGTGTCATTCATTGCCAGCAGACTGCCCAGCTTAATCAGCAGTGAAATGTCACCTCTAGCAGAGCCCACCAGACATAAGGCACAGTTGTAGAGAACCAGAAGTTCTTTGGTCGTGACAGGTAGGTCATAAGAGCTGAGGCTGAGCAGAAAACTGGAATGAGAAAATGCCAGTGGGTGTTAAAGCTGTGAGGCAGAGGTGATGAAGGCAGTTTATTAAAAAAATAAATAAATGAAGTTCAAAAATAAGACCACCCCAAAGAATCATCCATCCAAAGGCTGGATAGCAAGATCAAAATCAGATGCAAAATGGTGCAATAATAAGAGAAAATTCTGCAGAATGCCAAAACAGAGTAAGGTCTAGCTACTGCGGAGTAGTTGCTTGAGTATCGTAAACACAGAGACAGAGAAGAGTTGGATGATAATACCACACTGTGCTCTGGAAATGCATGACACTCTCAAACTCTAAACCTTTTTTTTTTTAGCACTAAAGTCAATGAAATGTGCTAACTGTCCACTCATATGGATACTATGTATTTGAATAAGACTATCCCCAAGAAAAGGAGAATAAGCTTACCCTGAAAAATGAGTCACCCGGCTGCTCTCTGAAGGGTTACTTGGTTTAATAGCAGCATCCTCACTAAGGTTACATATTCCTCAATTGCTAATGCAGTGATAGCTTTGAAAATATTTTATTTATGCCATCTGTTCAGCAGTCCATGGTGACAAGAAAAAAAGTGAATATCAATAGGATAAGTTAAGCACAAAGCTACGAGCATCTGCTTTAGAAAAGCATGCAGAATTCTTAGTATGATTATCCTATATTTGGGTGTTGAGGTATCTCCTATCGAATAATTGTACTAAGAAGTATACTTGTTGTTAATATAGTCCTTGGTGTTCATTCCAAAACCTGATAGCCTCGTACTAATTTTTAACTCTGAGACATACACACAGAGAAACAGACAGACAGACAGACACACAGAGAGAAAAAAAGACAGAGATTAGCATAGATCTGAGACAATTCCAGACATTATTTCAAAAAGTAAAACAGGCTCAAAATTTGGAATTTGAATAATTTATGTAAACTTACTACTAGTATTTTAAAGTTCAGCTGGCAGTTCCCCCAAGTCAGAAACAGTGGTCTAAAGTGGATTCTTCAAAATCATGTGAAGCACATCCTCACCAATCTTCACATGACACCAGTGTGTGCTGAGAGCAGGACTGTATAAGCAATAGACTCAATTAGCACACTGTGAAAGACTCTCAGTTATTGATGACCTTCTACCATGACTCTCAAGTTTGTTTTGCTCTAACACTCCTGTGTTATAAGCTCATCAATAACTCATTGAAAAACGGTATGTAGAAATTCCCTGAAACATGATGTATGTCTTAGTCTAGTTGGTAAACAGCAAGATGGTTGTACACTACTTTTGACATAAATGTATAGCCACACTGAACATGGTCTTCTGGTAAACATTCTTTCAGTACTGCTTAGATTGGTCTTTCATTTTCAATAATCTTGAGCTATAATAGATTGAGAGTTAAAATAAAGACATCAAAGCATTTTAAATATATTTCTGATACAATCGAATTTTATTTTCAATTACAAAAATTAATAAGTGACATTAATGTAAATAGTCTATGCCAATAATGTCTAAAGTTGTGAGAAGAAAAAAGAAAATAAATCATCTCCTTACCTGCATATAAATACACATGAATACATATATGAGTGATGTTCCAGGATTTTATAATGCAATTTAAAAAGCATATTTTTAAAATGAAATCTTCTAGTGGTAGAAAGTAAAGAAGTGTACAAACTGTAGTGAAGGTATTTCAAAAGGATTTAGGAAACAGAACCAAAGAGTTCCCAAATTCTACATCTGGAAAAATGTGAACATGGAAATTTTGGGAAATAAATAGAAATGTGATGGACTATAGTCCTGAAAATAACTCTCTTGAATCTACACTAGAAGGAGGGAAAAGCAGGAGGGAAGAAGGAAGTTTCCCTATGAAATGTTGTTTATTAAAAGATCCAGAGCAAGTGATGCAAAATCAGTATCTAAAAACAATGTTATCGGGCTGGATAGACGGCTCAGGGGTTAAGAGCACTGACTGCTCTTCCAGAGGTCCTGAGTTCAATTCCCAGCAACCACATGGTGGCTCACTACCATCTGTAATGGGATCCAATGCCGTCTTCTGGTGTGTCTGAAGACAGCAATAGTGTGCTCATATATATAAAATAAATAAATCTTTTTTAAAACCCACTTATCTACTAGTGATAATTTCAAATGCATGAGTTAGAGTCGTTGGTTGATGTTTTAATAGGCTAAAAATAAAACGAGAAACAAACATTCAGAGAAAGTGTGAAAGTACCTAGTCATAAATTATATCACATAATAATGATAATAGAAGATACAGCTACTTGCTGAAATCTGGTAGACACTGCCTTCATGAAGAGGTCAGCACTATAGTTAACAATGATGATGACATGCCAGCAAGTAGCAGCGAGATACAAGCCAGTCAGATGTATTAAACATGATTCCCATGGCTTTATTGCCAAAGGCACATAATCAAGGTGGGACAGAGAAGTACATGGCTATCATCTCAGCATTCAGGAGGCAGAGGCAAAAACATCACAAGATGGAGTCCAACCTGGATTACAGAGTGCAGCCTTGTCTCTAAGAAACATATAAAACAGGAGAGTAGAATCCATAGCAAGAGTTCTATCAAACAAGCTAGAACAGAGGAATACTACAGTATTCTCACTACAGATGCTTTGCAGACATGGTGACTAAGAAAATGGTACAATTGGACTTGCCCAAGCCAAGAACAAATGCAATCTCCTTATTTTTATGACTACATTATAGTTATAAAAGATATTGAAATTTGGATGATAAAGTACAGAGAAGTAAAACTTCTGTTACCTTCTGTTGTAATTGAAAAGTCAATTGAAAGTAAAATAATTTAAAAGTTCTATTAACTTTTTCTAAGTAAATTTTAAAAAAGCCTAGTACAAAAGTTCCCTGGCCAATAATAAAGTAAAGATATTGAGAACAATTTAGGAAGGGGTTTATCATGTTCAACCAGATCCTTGCTCCTCCTCCCTCTCTGTACACAACTGAGGCCCAGTCATCCTTTTTAAGTTCCACCACGAGTTCATCTTCAGAGCAAAACTGGGTTTATGCCATTTATTTAGTTTTAAAGATTCACTCTTATTGTGTTCATTTATCATTATGAGTCAGTAGAGTCACTAGCATGTGTATGTGGGTGTCTGTCCATGGAGGTCAAAGACTGGCATAGGGTCCCCTAGAGCTGGAGCTCTAAGTGGCAGTGAGCTGCCCAACAGAATTCAGGTCCTCTTGAAACCCAGTGCTCATAACTGCTGAGACATCTCTCCACCCCTACAAAACTGAACTAGATAAGAAACAATTGGAAACCATAGCCAGCCTAGTGTAGCAACACACATGGACTGTCAATGGAATTCAAACCATGTGCCTGGTATCCAATAGGAAGGCTTCTGTCTTATTTCACTAAAGTCCACATTGTTCTTAGTATGTCTGTTCTTTAAGCAATAACCTTCTCCTGCACTGTCACCTATTTCTTAATGACAGATTCCCAGATGCTGAGTACTTCCCAGCATGTCTGGGCAGACATCATCCTCATAATTTCCTCATTACTTCAAACTGGCCACCACACTAAACCATTCCCTTGTACTTGCTTTGTTTTTCTTGTCTGCCTTTTATATAATCTGTAGGAGTTTGCCTTCACAGACTTTCCGTATCTGCAGCCATGATCTTGGTTTATGTCTGCATGTGAGCTCACGTTGGGCACACAGAGTACTTGGTCAAACTTCAGTGCTGACTTCATGTTTGTGCCATTGTTCAGCTCACATGCTTATGCTAATAACTCCCCATAACTCAAACCTGAAACTTCCACAAAAATATGAAACTCAGGCAGACTATGTATGTAAAGAGATTCTATCAGGTATCAGCTGCATGAGTTGGAGTCGTTGATTGATGTATTAACAGACTGAAAATAAAATGAGAAATGAATATGCATATAACATCAAAGTATCTACTCACAAATTAAATCATGTAATAATGATAATGGAAGATATGGTGGTTATACCTCTTGAAAACACTTTCCATGGTCTCACCATGCAAGGGTGAGTTGATGCCACTCTCAGGGGAATAGGAACCAGAGATAGATGATTCTGATGCAGCAGTGATAGCCCCTTACTTCTTTATCAAAGGAAGATCAATTTCCACAGATGGAAATTTTACCCAAGGTTGATTAGGTTTGAGTATTTGTAAATAACCGGAAGAATCATTGGTGCACTATAATTTTCTTAATTGTACACCTTATGATACATCTAAGCTAAATGTGACCTTTTGAGACATCAAACTGCTCCCTGTAATCTAATAGGACTTCTTTTTTCTCTAATATACAAAGCAAACACAGAATCTATCATTCATGATGGACAGAATGTATTATTTAGGGATGCTTTATACTACCTTAGAAGCATTCATTAATTATCCTAGAAATAATCTAGAAGTTAGAAAACTGAGATACATCTCCTTGTACATGTCTTATGAATGGTGACAAGCTTTATGCTTAATTGGAGTTTATTTTTCTTATTCATTTGCAAAAGCCATGATTTAAATTTTGTGTAGAAGTAAATAAGTGGTTAGTAATATTCAAGGGAATTTAAACTACAATGCTGTGCTATTCAGTTCAGTAGCTAGCAGCCGCGTAATGAGTATTTAACTTGAATCTTTAATTCATTTGATTACTCAGTTGAACAAGCTACATTTCATATACCCAACAGCTACATGTAGCTAGCCGTTATCATATGACCAGGATATTTCTATGATAGGAAAGGTGGACTTTGGGGATTTTATGATGGTAATGGGCCAAGAATTTTTGAGTGATGTCACAAAGAATTGGTTAACTCTCAAGAGGATTCATCATATCATAGTGAGAAGCATGGAAGGTCATTGAATGCTAAATGCACATTTTTCCTTAATAAAAATATTCATGACTTTATGAATTGAATTGTGCTAAATTTCTATATAATATCTTATATTACTGTGAAATGATTATCTCTGCTGTGATATTAGCCTGTAAAATGATTTTCTCTGCTGTGATACTAGCAATGTGGATTCTTTGCTTGCAGTTTTAAACATCTAATCCCAATTTCCTCTGGATTCATTAGCAGCCCACAGTACCTTGAAAATATAAGATGCCTATCTTACAAAGACAGTGTAACATATAATGCCTCATTTAGAAAAATATATCCAGATACTCCTCCATACAAATATATGTAGGCCAATTTTCAAATCTCTTCAAGTGTTAAATTCCAAATACTATTGAATTAGATCAGACCTAAACGTAATAGCTGTAATGATAGTAATATCCAGTCTGGTGACTTCAATCTGGAGAAAGTCTGTGTCACATATGTCATTTAAATCTTAAACACACTGAAAAAGAAAAAAAAAAAAAGAAAAGCAATTAAAATATATGTAAATATGAGAAAAAATATCTGGTATATTCAAGCTATAGTTGCACTGGAAAAGAATCTTTTGTAGTCTTCAACCTCATGAGCTCAGAAACTCAGTGGTAAATGACACATTGGGCATGTCCTTTGTGAATCTCATAGTCTGCTGAAGAATGCAGGAAAGTTCCCAAGAGTAAAACACTTAGTACTGGTCTCTGTGTGTAGAAACATAATCATCAGGGTAGCTGATGGCCAACAGTGCTACAAAATCTTGTCACTGGCTGCCATTACTCTTGTATTAAAAATTGGCTGCTCATCTCTACCATATTGCCTCCTGACTTCAGACCCAAAAATTGTTGACAAAAATGGAATGCTGACAGAATTCCCATGTCCACTAATCCAACAATGTAGGGTATGGACCAAAAGTATCCATTGACATCTATCATTGCCATGCTACAAATTATATAGTTTTAATATGAAACATTCCTCTAAAAAGTCTCATGTGATAAAGCAATTAATCCCAGTGGTATTATTTTACGATGTCCTGGAAACATGGAATGTAGGACCTACCTAGAGGCAACGCCTTGCCATACTTGCTGGGCCTATCCTTGCCTCTTTTCTTCCTATACACGATGAGGAACCTCTGAAGTCACAGAGTGAAGAAAAAAGGATGTGAGTATGGGAGAGCTGGCCCTTCCACTCACCTCCTTGTAGACAAGGAAAGGGATACCCTCCTCCCCTCTTTCCCCTCACTACGTGAAGAAGATGGGAGATCTTGGTATGAAGTAGTAGAACAGTTACCTAAGGGAAGCAGAAATTCATCAGAAGCACACAGGAGAAAGGTCACGAATGGTACTCTAGTTTTTATGGGCTGCCACTTGGGACATGTAGATATATGATGGCTACACAGAACTGTCTCCACCCCTTACCTGGGCATCATGGGAAGGCTGGCCCTAGAGGCATGATAACAGGAGAGTGGATACCTTCTTTCTGCTATTGAGCTGCAGTACTCAGGAGAACACCCCCGCCTCCCACTTTGAGGGATTTATGAGTGAGCCTGCCCGGAGGATGTTAGCATCCAAGAGCAGGAGAGCTGTCACTACCCGTTACATGCTACAGCACTCAAAAGAGTAGGCTCTGCTCCTCAACTGGGCAGCACCTTAAAGCTGACCCTGATCCAGGAGTAAGAGTGAGCTGGCCCAAGGGTTTTAGTGTGAAAAAGCTGGCCCTGCCTCTTGTCTGCCTAGTGGTAGCAAAAGAGAGATGCCCTCCCTTCCCCTTGCCACTTGTCACCTATGACAGGCAGGAGACCTGACATCAGGAGAGCTATTGCAGCCCTTCATCTACTGCAGCACTCGGGAGAGTGAGTCCTGCACCTCACTTGAGCAGCACAGTAAAGCTAGCCCTGGGTGTGGAGGTTAAAGGCCATGACTGTTGGAGAGCTGACCCTGCCTCTTGTCTGCTGGGTGGCGGCATTGACAAGGAAGAGGTCCCCTCCCCTCCCTTTTACCTTCACCATAGTTGGCAAGTAGGAGAGTTGGCCCCGTGGGATCATAAGAACAGGAGAGTCCCTACCTCTCTTGTGTCACACTCAGGAGAGCAGGCCCTGTACTTCACCTCGGCAGCACAGTACAACTGATCCAGGATGGGGAGCCAGGGGTGGGGGCAGTGCCAGTGACTAAAGTCACAAGTGTGGGAAAGCCACCCTGCCTCTTGTCTTTTGTTTGGTGGTATTGGTGAGGGAGATCCTCTGGTGGTGTGCAGGAGAGCGGGCTCTACTGGGTCATGAGAGTGGCAGAACGGATCACATACCTTGCTGACTGCAACACTCGGAAGAGTGGACCCTGTACAGCAGGGTAGAGATGCCCTTGGTGGCAAGGGGTGTGGGTACAGGTGAGCTGTCCCAAGGGCATGAGATGGGGAGAGTTGGTTGGCTGACCAGCTCTAATACCTCTCAGGCCCAGATCCAGGGCTTTGAATTGGCCCACCCCAACATCTACCCCATCAATGAAATGCTGGAGTGCCTGAAGGAGCAAGGCCTACTACTCAAAAACTACAATATCTCCATGACACAGGGCCACAGCAGGATATCTGAGAAGAGTCCTGGTGAGGATCCAGTATTGATAATAGTGTAGCAGAAGCCAGAGGCCTTGTACCAGACCAATGAGTCATTGCAAAGAATGTTTGCAAGCAAGAGTTGTGGACAAAAGGGAGCGCTATAGAACACACTGTGGTACACTACGGTTCCCTTAATGAGACTTTTTTTTTTCTCTGTTTGGAGGAGGTTACAAGGGTGGAGGGTGAGTGTGAGGGGAAAAAGAAATGAGTGGGGTTCCTGCACATGATGCAAAATTCACAAAGAACCAATAAAAACTTTTAGGGCTGGCGAGATGGCTCAGCAGTTAAGACCCTGAGTGCTCTTCCAGAGGTCCTGAGTTCAAATCCCAGCAACCACATGGTGGCTCACAACCATCTGTAGTGGGATCTGACACCCTCTTCTGGTATGTTCAAAGATAGCTACAGTGTACTCATATACATAAAATAAATAAATCTAGATAAGAAAAAGACCATTAATATTTGATGAGACATGCCTCACATCTGAGTAATTTCTCTACACCAGAAAATAAAGTTAGGCATAATGTTTCCCGGGGTGTCGGAGGTGGGGGGGGGGAGGTATGTGGAGCTTAGGTTAAAGAACTGGGAGAGGAAAACAAGCCAGGGAAAGGAGTCATAGTGTCCAGAGAAGGAGGAGAATTACACACTGCAAAAATGGGAAACGGAAAGTTTGATGGCATGTGACATAACCTGACTTCATGCCATAGACAAGCCAAGGAGCACTGGGGACACCTGAGAGAGTAATGTCATTAGTGACATGGGGATTTAGCTGCTAAGCATGAAACTTCCAAAAGGATGGCTCAAGAGCAGTCCTGGAGGACAAGTTAAGGGGTTCAAACTGCCACTGGAAATAAGCAACCCAAGACGTCACTGCTTGTGAGAAAAGAGACCAAGAATCTGAAAGCCAAGAAGGTGGAGTAAATCAGTTGATGCTGCTACAGCAGTATCACTCACAGTAAGGATGTATGTCCCTCTCTCAATGAACATTCTCGAGACAGAGGGAACTATGTCTTTAAATTCCACTACCTGAACTATTTCTACACTCTCATGTAACCTACTACATGTGTGTCAAGTATGAATTATGAAAACACTCTGGCTTCCTACAACCATATATTTAAATATTAGTAGTATAGGATATTTAATTAAAAGAAAATAGTTTCATATTTACTGGCAAGTACAGTTTTCTTCTGCCCACTTTTCCAGTGCCCCTGAGATCAAAAGTTCTGAAAATCTAATTAGTCCCTTATTAATTTCAAACAGGTTATTTTTAAAGATTACATGTTTGTCCAGATTTATAAAGTTGACGCCAACATGTATTTGTATAGTTATTAACCAGTCAGTCATCAATGTATTTCTTGAAGCTCATTTTTAGAGGTTGTTGCTGCTGTGGTGGTGGTGGTGGTGGTGGTGATGGCAGCACGGCAGTGTTGGTGTTGTTTTGGCAGACAGCTTTCCAGGTATTTGGAACATATTAGTGAATGAAACAATGTTTCTTTCTGTAATACATCTGACCTTCCACAGAAAGCACTAATACACATAACCAACAGAGCAGCCACCTTAAACTCACAGGCATCTATAGGCCAGCACTTGGGAGGAGGAAACTCAAGGTTCTTGATTATATTGCCTATAAAAAAATGAGTTCAAGGTTTGCTGCAGGCACAAGAGACTTATGGATCTTCTGTCTGTTATTTAAGAGGAGAAAAGAAAATTCAAAGACACTTGAGTTCTTGATTCTGCACTTCCTTCCTTCCTTCCTCCAGTTCCCACTGATGGTCCTTACCCTTTCCCTCCAGAATCTCCCTTTGTTAGTGCTCATCCTAATCCCCCCATGTGACAAGGTCACCCTTCTTACATTTCTTTGTAAAGTCAAAGGTCCATTTTGGAACCTCCATTTCCAGCTGAAAGAATGTGTCCTCTGAGGTTGGAGATCATTGAAATCTTCACAGCCAGATGCTAATTCCTTACATGCAATTTCAGTGCAGTCTAAAGAGTGCTTTATTTGCTGGCTTGCTCGGTCCGTAGTATCTCTGCCTACAACTACATGTGTTAATCCCAAGCACTGATATGGTGTGATTTAATTAAGGAATTCCAGGAGGGTGGGTATCACCTCTGTTCCTTACTCACTCAGACCTCAGCGCACATGAATATGCAGCCCCTTTATCATGAATTCACAGCTTTTCAATTACTACCTAAGTGACCCTAGCAAGTGATTTAACCTCTCTGTGCTCAGATTCCATGTTGAAAACAGATATTAGCTGGGGTAATTGCCTAATTTACTTTCTGAAAGGATATTTTTGTGAATGGTAAAGAATGCTTATAGTAATTATTCTAGTAAAACAAGCATAAACGCAGACTGCTCAAATTAACCCAAGACATATGGTCATCTTACTAATAAATACTAACATTTTATTTTTTTGAGATTGGGCTTTAATCTATAGCCCAGGCTGGGCTGGAATTCAGGCAGTAGCCCAGACTTGGCACAATTTTGATGTAACCCTCCTGCCTTTGTCTTCAAAATTCTGAGATTATAAGCACTGAACACCATACCATGTGCCCAGCATTATAGTATGATAAAAAATAAAACAACACCCAAAACTACAAGTGTCTTAATATTCTATGATGATTATTAATATTTTTATATATTACTATTGGTCTAGAAAAACTTCAAGCCATTTTGTGTGTATTAGACATTACTCTGACTCGAGATATGTAATTACTCTTACATGTCTGCCATTTTTACATTTTCTCTTGTAGCATGTTCCAAAGTTAAGTTCTCTCAAACAGTAGTAGTACATTTTTCTAATCTGGATGCAGTAAATAAAAGATTTTGATGAACTGAAAACTTCTTTCTTGGCAATGCATCTTAGGTGGATACTTAAAAGAGTGGTTCCGTTTTTTTGTTGTTGTTGTTTTCTTTGAATGAGTCCTGAAGGATTATTTTGAAACTGTTCTCAGTCTCCTACTTTAAAAGCAGAATCGTTTCAATACCTTTAATTTCCCCTCCTGAGTGTGATTTTTCCAGTCCTTTCTTTTATGTGGTTCTCCAATGAGTCCTACACAAAGTTCATTAAATTCCTTAAGGAGCCTGAAATTGGGCATTGTTCTCTAATAACACTAAAATGTAAGTACAGCAAGAAGATAACACTGAAATTTTTGTACGCAAATTTGGCATTTTACTAAGGAATTTGTATATTTTTAGTATCATTCTTGAATTGTTACTTTCTATGGAAATAAATACAGATCCTGGCTCCAAAGAAATTACCATGAAAATAAAAACGCAGATTTGTTTAGGGCATTAAGATCGTTCTGTGGTGTGAATTCTGGAAAGGAGAGAGTTCCATAAAAACTGAGTTTGTATCTGTTTTCAATTGTTACCATATCACAACTATCTAGCAGAGGGTTGAACAGTCACAGGCTCTAGCAAATATTTCCTGAACAAAGAAGTAACTGGATAGACATGAATATGTGAAAATGGTCAGAGAGTAAAAAATTAAATAAATGTGATTAATCATAGCTTATTTTATTAGAGTTATAAACCAATAGTAATGCCAGATACTATCATCTACTTACCCACTTAAAGACATATTTATCAAAAGTATCTCTCAAAATATTAAAATTGTATGAGAAATATAAAATATAATTATAGCTAAATTATAAAAGTAAAGAAAATATAAGTTAGATAAAATAAATTTAGTACATGCAAAAATAATAATACATGAAAAATAAATTATCCTATAAATATATAAGTATTCAACAATAAACAACCTAGCAATGATTCCATTGAAGATATCTATTGTTGAACCGGAGAGATGGCATTTCTCAGCATGATGTGTCCCAACCATGTATAACTCTTGTTCCGAGTGATCCAGTGCCACCTTCTGAATTCCATGGGCACAAGGCATATGCCTGGTGCACATACATATACTCGGGCAAAACACTCATATACACAAAATAAAGTTAACATATCTTTTAAAGAATTGCTTTGCAAGAACAGTTGTGCATCAAAATCAAAGTGAAAAAAAAAAAAACAGTGATGACAGAAGCTTTGATCAAAAGATATTTGATAAGTTCAGTACTTCTCTAACCTGTGCTACCAAACTGGATACAGGAAAGAATCTTTAAACACTCATAGAATTAATCAGAAATTAGCATAGAGTTTGCTCTAAAAGGGCAAGTCATTAGAGAGCAACCTATTCAAGTCAGAAACAAGTCCTTACCATTAATCAATGGTCTAGCAGGCATGTCCAGCTTTGCACAACAACCTGCAATTGTTATCTACAATGTTCAAAGTAGAAAACCACATGGTTATGAAAAAAAGAAACCTCACCCAAATATCATAATGTTTTAAGGAAGTTTACAATTTGTCTTGGCCTATCCTAGGGGTAGGTGTCGTGCCCAGGAGCCACAGGTTGGGTAGAAAATATACATTTTTAAATAATAAGTACCACACAACCTTATTTTTACTGAAGAGGAGAAACCATGATCCAAGTAGTAGCATACATGTATTTATGATGAACTATGTGAAGATGCAGATCACTGAGCCACTAATGTCAGCCTTGAAGGAGAGATGTTACCTAAGCTTTCTCATCTTCCTACTTACAGTTCTGTATTTTATTATTATTTATCTGCATGTGTATGTGTCTGTGTGTAGGTGGACACACTTGAGTGAAAGTACCCACAGGAGACAGAGTCATCAAATCCCCCTGGAATGGGGAGCCACCCATTGTGGCTTCTGCAACCTGAATTTGGGTCCTCTTTAGAAACAGCACATACTCTTAACTACTGAGCCATATCTCCAACCCACACAAACAATTTCAAGAAGGATAAGGAATATAAGGATTAAGGAATATAAAAGTAGAATGTATTCCTTCTCTGCTTCACAGACAAAATAACAAAGAAAAGAACACATGAGAAGAAATGGTTGACTTGGCTCACAG
Source organism: Mus minutoides (assembly GCA_902729485.2). Lineage (NCBI taxonomy): Eukaryota > Metazoa > Chordata > Mammalia > Rodentia > Muridae > Mus > Mus minutoides. The sequence continues at coordinate 19,246 of CACVCL010029171.1, read as the reverse complement.
TTTCTCAAGTCTCAATGGGCTAACATCGTGGGGTATCGTTTTTAGAACTTGTTGGGCATAAAGTAGAATATCAGGAAAAAAAAGCTTCTGAGTGCTACATGGGTAGGAGGAGCTTACAAGCACGGATATGTAGATAGATTGATTCATGTCCTAGGCAGGAGATGATAGGTTGGCACAAGATTTTACCACTTTACTTAAATAACACATGCTCTACAGCTTACTGAGTTTTCTGTTTCTGAAATGTTTGGCTTAACATTCTGTATCACAGTTGACCACCCATGACTGACCCAGTGAAGAAATGAATGAAGGGTAACAGCTTTATATAAAAACAAAGGAAACAAAGATATGATTTCCTTCAGTCTCTTTCTTTGGCCTGAGTCATCCTAGTCTTAATTGTTTCACCACACTGAAGAAACCACAGTGGCCAATAAAGAGAATGGAGCAGAACACTGAGTTTCTAGACCCTAATCTCTTTTTCTAATGCATCTCCAGTCCATACTCTTTGGAGTGCCTGATTTTAGTACATCACACTCTGAAAAGGTCACCCAGACTCCTCCATCTATCTCCATCCTGCCAGAGAGCAGCTGCAATGTATTTACCGTCAACTGAGAAGCAAATCTATATTTATCTGGATGTGCAAGATGCTGAATTTACCGACAATTGACAAATTAGTCTGGAATAAGGATGCATATAGAAATAGCCCACAGTGTGCCATTATGCTGTGACATAAATATATAGTCACTGCCTTCAATTTATGCCAGAAGCAAATGAGCAATGCTTCTGCAGCATGGGTAATTTCTCTTCTACATTAGTCTGCCTTCGTTTTTTTTTTTTTCTCTCTCTCTCTGAGACTGTAGCAGTGACGGAGGACAATCACATTAACTAGACTGAAAATATGTTCTCATGAAGTTCCTACCAGAATTAGTAAAATTTCCAAATCCTAGGCATCACGTTACTTGTTTAATAGAAACTTAAATTGTAACCCTTTTTTCTCCCTATATATTTATGCATATAAACATAAAAGAGATAGATTAGATAGAGAGATAGATAGATAGATACCTTTATAATAGTAATTTACTGAGATCGTATTACAGGATAAACAAATTTTCATAATATATAATCAGGCATGTTTTCATTTTCAAAATTTCCAAAAAAAAAAATCATTTTCAGTGAGGGGCTATAATCAAGCAGTTTCAAACAAATCAGAAGGTATTGTATGAGAAGCCAACTTGTAGTTTTACCATATCTGTCATTTGCTAAGTTAGTTATGTTCTCATTTCCTTACCCGTGATTTAGGTGGGAGCCACATGGAGTTATTCTACATGTTAAATTCAAATTATTTCTAAAACCCAAGTCTAGTGTCTGGTGTATCCTGAGAACCTAACATTGCCTGTGTCCCTTGTCCACAACACATGCTACTTATTCTCTTATTGACTATCAACTATGCCTCTAACAAAGATCAAGAGCACAAGAGCTACTGAAGACCACATGGACCGGTCCAGTCATAATCAGACAAATAATGATAGGCTGTCAAGATCAGCACAAAATTCCCACATATGGAAACATAGTACATTTTGTGCACAAATTATTTTGGATACTTATCATTTGCACCTGGAAAGTAAGCATTTTTAATATAGTAATGACTGTCAGAGTTGGGTCACTTTCTTTTTTCTGTTGTGAGACAGCCACTTAATTTCCTACATAGAAAAATATGGAAATGACTCATATTTTTTGCTTGTTTCTTTTTATTTTGTTTTGTTGTTTTGTTTTGTTTTGAGATAAGGTTTCTCTGTGTAGCCTTGCCTGTCCTGGAACTCACAGTGTAGACTAAGCTGGCCTCGGACTAATTGAGGCCGGACGAATTCCTGCCTCTGCCTCCCATATATTTGAATTAAAGACACGAGCCAACACTGCCCAGCTAGATATGACTGTTTCTTTAGAGAAATGGTTCAAACCTCAATAGAAGGAGTATGACTATGTTTGACCTAACAGTGAGAGTGCTTCCAGATTTCAAAGTGATCCGTTGTTTCCAGCGTTTTTCTTTTTTTCTTTTCTGTATTGGAATCTAGCCTAGGAGATTACCTGCTAAACTTCATTCCTAATCTTCATAGCATGGAAGTGCCCACAGTCATTGCTGACCCGGGGGAAGCATGGCTTCTCTTCCAATTCAAGTTATTTATGTACACGTAAAAAAAAAAAGTGTTTAAACAATAAAAAGACCCAGCAAGCATCCTTCTCATTGACATGTTGGTATCTAATATCATTTGCCAATAAAAGAGATGAGGGTACATTGGAAAATACCCAAGACAAGAAAAGGCAGGAAATGTAAAAAGAGATAATTCCACAAAGTAAGAAAGAGCAAACCAATGGGAACAGGAAAAAAAAAAAAAAAAAAAGAATCCACACAGTGTAGTATGCTCACTGAATACAGAAAGAGCTCCCTATGGCCACAGCTAGAGTGGTATAAACAGAATAAGTGTGTTTAGGAGGTAATATCAGGTTATAACCCAGAGCATAAATAAACAGCCACAAACAGCTTACTGGCAACTATTAAATATGAACTAATAATAGAATGAGGGAAATAATATAAAAATCTCTCCCTCACAAAAAATTTAAATAATTTATTCAGGAATTGCCACTAAAGCAGCCAAACATTCAGAGACAGCTGTAGCTCAATTGTCTTCATGGAATCCTGAGGTAAATCTCAACGTTACATAAGAAGCAAGCATGGTAGCATGTGTGTGTAGCTTAAGCACTTGGAAAGTAGGTGAGAGAGAATCCACATGTCAAGGACACCTGAGTTTGAGGCCACCCTGATCTACAGGAGACACTGTGTAGGAAGCTGGCTACCAGTGGCCAAGGTACTCATTATCGCTGAGGACATGGAGAATGACTGAGGAAAGGAGAGTCCTCTCAGTCAGCCCATCTCACGATGCCATTCATCCATTCACAGGAGTGAAGTCCTCATGACCTAAACATTTTCTCAAAAATTCATAAGAAAAAAAAATGTTGCTAGGCACATGCTTTTAACTCTGGAACTCATCAGACAGACCCAGGAAGAATTCTGTGATCAGCCTGATCTACAACGTGAGTTCTGAAACAGAACAGCCAGTGCTATACTCTGAGGCTCTGTCTCAGGATTAATGAGAGAGAAACAGAGAGGAAGAGGAGATGGAGAAGCAAGAAGGAAAGGAGGGAGGGAGGAGATACAGAGACACACACACACACACACACACAGAGAGAGAGAGAGAGAGAGAGAGAGAGAGAGAGAGAGAGAGAGAATGAACCACACAGGTGAATCCTAACTTGGGATTATTCTACAAAACATCTGCCCAATGCTGTTTGAAAATGTAGATATTTATAGATACATTCCATCTGCAAACACAAAACCCAGACACTACTGCTAATGCCAAGAAGAGGTTACTGATAGGGGCCTGGTCTCCTGAGAGGCTCTGCCAGAGCCTGACCAATACAGATGTGATGCTCAAAGTCAATCATCAAACTGAACACAGGGACAACCAATGGAGGAGTTAGGGGAAGGACTGAAGGAGCTGAAAGGGTTTGCAACCCCATAGGAAAAACAACAATATCAGCCAACCAGACCCCCCCAGAGCTCCCGGGTACTAAACTACCAACCAAAGTGTACACATGGAGGGACCCCCATGGCTCCAGGTGCATATGTAGCAGAGAATGGCTTTATCTGGCATCAATGGGAGGAGAGGTCCTTGATCCTGTGGAGACTTGATGCCCCATCATAGGAGAATTCTAGGTTAATAAGGAAGGAGAGGGTGGATAGGTGTGGGAGCACCCACATAGAAGCAGGTGAGGAGGGGGCAGGATGGGGTTTTGCAGAGGAGAAACCAGGAAGGGAAATAACATTTGAAGTGTAAGTAAATAAAATAACCAATAAAAAAGAGAGAAAGAGAGAAAGAGAGAAAGGAAAGAAAGGAGGGAGGGAGGGAGGGAGGGAGGGCGAGAAGAAAGATACAATCAAGTACAAGAAAGGTCTGGGAGCCAGAAGGCCCCTAGAGAGTCACGGCTACTCATGTCACTGCATTGGCTGCAGCAGCAGTCAAGCGGAACAGATAGAGGATGTGAATGGTGAAGAGAAACCTGAGCAGGTACAAGACTTAACATCATATAAATATTTAGTCACTGGCTGGGGTAAATATGTGCTAGCATTAAGGGTTAGAAATAGAAACCAGGGCATCTCACATATACAAGTGCCCCCTGGGCACTATTCCCTACTCTATAAGCCTGAGGTGTCCTAAAATAAACATTGTGATTAAAAAGCCACCTCTGAAGAACGAGCATTTTAGTGTGAATTTTCTGAGTTTCAGATTTAAGTGATTTTCATCTGATTTCTTCCTGAAATAAAAATTGCTAGGTTTAGGTGCAGCTGCTCAGTGGATAACAGAATTATCTATCCATTGTTTTCTTTTAATAAAAAATCATACAGGTGCCTTAATAGTATTCACTTCCATCTATTGATCCTATAACAGATCTTTACCAAATTATTTGATTCGGGTATAATTTGCCAGAACTAGCAGGGGAAGGTGCAATTTTATATAACACAAGTACAAATGCAATTGATTTCCAGTACGTCTCCTTAACAGAATTAGGATAGTCTTTTAAAAATTTCTCTGGTGTGGGTGAGGGGTGGGGTGGGGAGCTGGGGCTAAAGACAGACTTCATGTAGTATCAGTGATAATTTTAGGGCACAGTTTCTCAGTTCTGCCCATTGCACTCAAGGTGCATGTTGAATGTATCAGCTTTATAATAATCCTCTTAACAAGAATTCTTTTCTACATTATTCATTTTCATGGAATAATTTCTGTCCTTATTTGGGTATACAATTAACTAAAATGATAGTGAGTGTTATGCCTTTAAAACAAAATGAAATTAAATGGTAATGCAGTAATCCATCAATTATGAGGGGGCTACTGATGGATCCAAATGGCTTAGTGTGAAAATATTTTGCTATATTAATAATATATTTAATGCTCTGTACTCACAATTACAGCAGGGAATAAAATATTATTTTAGTTAATCTCCCACTGTCAGTGCCTGGAAAATGTTCTAATCGAAGGGATTATTCTTTACTGACACATGATAATGGACAATACCGTATGACAGCCCATTTTAAAATATCTCAGATTCTAGATTTACAGCTGCAGTAAGTGAGACAAAGAAGCACTTTTAGCCTAACTTCATTTTCCAGAACATCTATTTATGATCAAGTCTACTCTCACAGTATTTATGCATTTCTGTCTTTCCCATTGCAGTAGTTTTATGACATACTTATACACTGCCCACGTGTACATCAAATAAAATTCTACTTGTGGAAAGTATACCTGCACAAACATTTTATACAATCAAATTCTAGCATTGACTGTATTAACACCAGTCAAAAAATACTTAGTGGTACATAGCTAACCCTACACCTATAGATGAATGGATAGATGGCTTCATTGGTGGTTCTACCTCAGATAAAACACAACCATTTCATCTGAATTATTTTCAATGACTCTAAATATCTACCATGAGCTAAGTTGAAGCAGATAGATAGATAGATAGATAGATAGATAGATAGATAGATAGATAGATAGATGGATGGATGGATGTAGATCCCCTAAAGCCCAGAATTTCTGGGATCCTTGAAAGTCTTACATTGCCTTTTAAATGGATTTTGTTCAGATTATTCAACACTGCAGAACACATTTGATAGTTATGCTAAATTTGCTGCATAACTTAAATGTAACTAGCAAGCCAGAGGATCACTCCATAGTTAGGATTTGCTTTTTTTTTTTTTTTTTTTTTTCAGTTTTAGTGACATTTCTTTACATTGCCCATGTAACCAAAGATCTGGGTAGAACTGCTTTACCCCCGCTCCTCCAATAGATAGGTCTGTGGAACACAGTTACAGTCCAGCAGAAGCGGCCCCTTAGTCACTTCTCTCCCATGTTCACATCCAGCTCTGCAAAGTCCTCTCACCCACAGGAAGAGAAATTCTTTGACTGACACAGCTGTCCACTAGTCCACTGGAGATCATGAGTCACACAGGGTGAGAGGAAAGGAAGGAAGTCCTTTTCTTTCCTTAATTGAAGACCACCAGAGGAGGAAAGAAGACACAAGAAAAATGATCCCCATGAAAAGGAAGTTAAAATGATTTTATTGAACTGGCTGCAGTCCTAGCCACCTAGAGGATGAAGTAATAACAATCAGTCACATTAGGGAAGGTGATTAATATTACAGCTGATCGTAGCATCCCCCACCACCTATCCATCAGCATCTCAAGGAGGCAGCATTCACGGTCCCTCTCTGCTTGCTCTCTTGGATTGAAGCATCGGTCCATTTGTGCACCTTTCTCACATTAAAGACAGCAAAATGAAGCTTGTAAGGCTATTTCGTGTGCGAGAAAGAAAGGCTATCTTAATGGTTTTCTTTTCCTCTCTTTTAATGGAAATAGACTTTTTCCATACACTATATTCTATGATTTTCTTATCCCTACCTCCTCTAAGAAGTCATTTTTGAACAGTACAAAGAATTTTCAAAAGATTGTTATTGAACCAATTTCTATATTCTATTTTATTTTGAGGTACACCAAGATGCTTTAAAAAGTCACATCACAAAGGAACCCATTGAAGGAAAATATGGGAAAGCTCAAATTATTTTTTCTATATCCATATAAGATACTGCTATGCTATTACTCTTACTGTTATTATTCCTATTTCCAATACTTAGAAACATAGACACCATCATTGCTCAGACTGTAGCATCCTACACTTAGCAAACTATGGGAAAGGGTAGGACATACTACCAGTGGGAGAACAGCAGCCCGTCAACGTAGGAGCAAAGATGGGAGAATTCATTTGTAGAATAATTTTAATTTTACCATACTTAAGACTATTATGTGATGTTTTGTGGTAAGTTCCTTTTACCCACATTGAACATAAGGGCATTTGGTTTTGAGAGACAACTCAATTTAAAAAGAATGGGATTAGATCAGATGCCAATCGTGACTGTAAATCTTATTTTCAACCCTCTGTTTCTATCCATTGACAAATGCCATTAATTCCGTATCTGCCTCCCTTCAGCAGAAATGCCTTTGACAGAGAAAAACACTTAGTATGTGCCAAAGCCGTGTTCAGTATACAGTCTTTCAACGCTGAATAAATAACTTGGGATTAGCACAATTGTTTAACTGCTCCATTCCAGGAATGTTTTCNTGGGGTGTGTGTGTGGGGGGGTGTCTGTATTTCTTCAAGGCTAAAAAATCTTCTCCAGAGGCAACTTCTGCATCAGTGACACCAGGGACTTCAAAACGCTGTTTGGGAGAGAGATGTGATCATCTTGACCAAGTTTCAGGCTGCGCACTCTTCACTTCCGGTCCTTTTTCATGTCCTGAGGGCTCTCTTCGCTCTTGCATCTGTTCATTGCCCTCTCCTCTGCACATTTCCTTCAGAAAAAGGCTCTGCCCTGGCTTTGCAAATGTGCCACCGTGGCTCTGCCTTCCTCTGCCCAAGTCACCCTAAATCATGTTCTCTTTAATTCAATTTTTGAAACTCCCACTGGGTTGGACATTCTGTTTCCTTTCCAGTCTAAAGGCCTATTTGAAGCTGTCCAGGCTGTGATCAAAAACTGTAGGTTTTTCTTTAAAATTGCTAAGAATTAACATGATAAACTTGTGGATGATATGTATTAAAAATGTTTTTTTGTTGTTGTTGGGAAACTTTGATCTGACAGGCAGCTCAGTGTGTATCAAACAATTCATTAGACAGAGCTTCCACACAAACAATCACAGATTGCTGTCAGTTATACTGTTCATATTTCACATTTCTGTTGACTATTCAGATGAGGAATTATTTTTAAAAGAGACTTGTTTTCATATAATATTAAATATAACTTAAGTGTAAATGGATTCAACTGAAAAGCTGAAACTGCTCACGTCACATTAATTTGAAGAATTTATGGAATTTGTTTTAAAATATGACCTTATGCATTTATGCTCTCATAATTTCATTTGAGAATATATATTTATATATGCAAATACATTCTATGCTATATTTATACAATATTCATATTTATATTTTTTTGAATTTAAATAAAGTGTTTATCCCGAAGAAGAAATAATAATAATTTTGTTTTTCTTTGCTCCTTTCAATTCACTGTTAATGTATTAGCAAGGAGGAAAAATATGGAAAAATATTATTCATGTTTACAGAATGTACTTGCATGGATCATTTGAATGAATCAATGAATGAATGGCAATATCAAACAAATTACTTAAAAAAATATTTATTTTTTGAGGGAACTGATTGTCATGCACAGGTCAGAGGAAGAGGGAGTCTGTTTTCTCTCTCCACCTTTTGTGCTCCAGGGATCCAACTCAGGTCATCAGGCTTCCCAGAGGTCACGTTTCCTGATGAGCCATCTCACTGGCCCAAATCCCAGTATTATGAAACGTCATCTAAGGGCATGTGATATAGAAAAGCATTGATTGCACACATTTCTGTAAACGTCAGAAAGGGCTCTTCCTCTCCAAGGTTGTTTTCCTTGGCCACTGAGACACACTAGAAGGAAAACCAACAGCACTCAGGCATTGAAACTAAGGGTTAGTGTGGATTTATATCCGTGATGGAGGAAGCCATGCATTTATTCCTGATAAGAGGTGGCTGAAGAGCTTCATCGTTTCCCTATGTTACTTCACTGGTGAACGGCAGTGTGCCATCACAGATGACCCCTTCAGTTAGTGTGGTGGTTTGAATGAAAATAGTCCTTTTAGGTTCATAGGGACTGTTGGGAGGTGTGGCCTTGATGGGGTAGGTATGGCCTTGTTGAAGGAGGACCTCACTGGAGATAGACTTTGAGATCTTCGAAGCTCAAGCCAGGCCCAGTGGCTCACTTTCTTTTCCTGCTGCCTGAGAACCCAGATGTAGAACTCTCAGCTTTCCAGTACCATCTCTGCCTAGATGCTGCCATGCCTCCTGATGTGATAGTAATGGACTAACGCTCTGAAAGTCTAAGCCAGCCCCAGTTAAATGTTTTACTTTTTAAGAGTTGCCATGGTCATGGTGTCTCTTCACAGCAGTAGAAACCCTAAGACAATTAGCTGTACTTTTTGTGACATATAATTTTCCAGTTCTTATTGCACAGAAAGTTAACCAAGAGAAACCCTGTTTTTCGAGACAGGGAAATTCACTTTGTAGACCAGGCTAGCCTCGAACTCAGAAATCCACCTGCCTCTGCCTCCCGAGTGCTGGGATTAAAGGAGTGTGCCACCACGCCCGGCTAAAAGTTGTTAGATTTATTTGTTAAGCCTTTAGGATGTATTTTTAAGTTTAGCAGATGAGTAGCTTTCAAAAACCCAAAAGCTAAGACTCCTCACGGAATTATTCATGGAACCTATAGAGAGGATGCCCGTACCATGCTGTAGCCTGTTTTCCTATGTCCCAACAATGGCATTGTTGAGTGCACTGACTTATGGCCTTCTTCACTCTTTGTCTATAAAAGTTCATATAGCTAAGTCTTTTTTTTTCTAATTCAGCATATTATTCAGGTTACTTTAAATCTGTGTTCTGAACATATAACACATTGCTTTCTTCCCCCCCACCTTTTTACCCTTTGTTTTGTAGAGCTGGTATTTTACATTGGCACTTCTAGCCATAAGATTATTCCCACTACCTTCTTTTCCTTGCTTGCTCTGCTGTTTACTGATATATTGGTGAATACTCATACCCTTGGCATGACTTCCATGTCTTCCATGTCTGTGATATCTGTCTACTGTAGAACAGCAATCTTTAGTCAGGTAGTAGCAAGTATTTCCCTCTTTCCATCTTCCATTAAATTGAGTATATTTTTCTGTTAATGGTACTGTTTTGTTAAGTATGTATTGACAGGGACTTTCTCCAGTTAGATAGTACCCTTAAGAGTAATGTTTGTACTACTGAATACCTCGTGCAGCATGTCAAAATAATAAAGAATAAAATTCGAATGCATTATTCAAACATCAAAATAGCAGGGTAAGTGAAGGGGTGTATTCAGTTTAATGTAAACTGGAGGTTTTGAAATTGCTTAAGTGGTAATGGTCTTTTTTTTTAATGTGGAAATTTAGAGATAATTACTCTGTGGGATATACTATGGGTTTAGGTCATAGTGAATTTGTGAAGGGACCCATTTGTCATGGAGAAGTGATAGACTGATAGATGGGGACAAGGCCCTGTGGCAGTGAGGAGTGCCAGGAAGAGCTATCTTGAGCTGGATCACATTCCTCGCTGAGGTTCTGTGATATAGCAAGAAGGGAGCCTCTTCTTCCTCCTTTGTCTTGGAATCTCTCAGCTAGCTTTTGAATCCTGTGATGTCGTTACCATGGTTCTCGATGATCAAGTTTTTCTTGCAAACAGACTGTATTATATTGATCATGCTCTAGTCAGAAGCATGCTTTATCTGAAATCTGATAAACCATGAGAGAATATGAGAAATGGGATTAAATGCACGCAACCATCCTTTCCCTATTCATCTCTTACCCATAAGGTCTACGTGTGGCTCAGAGGCATCACTGATCTGCTCTTTATAGGTTCTGCTTGAGAAGAGGTGAGCAGACATCCGAGGAGCAATGGCATTTCACGAGAGTTATGATTAGATAATTTTAGATTATGAGAAACCGTGCTGTTGATAAACCTCAGTTTTATTGTTCCGACTTTTCCAACCATCATCTACTGCTGTCCTTGAACAATTTTCTCAACAATACATCAAATCAAATTTATTAAATGGCCATCATTTATTTTCTCTTTTCATCCTCAGGAAACAGCATTCAAATAAAAATAGGGTTCTCTTTTATTTGATGTTTATTGTTAGAAGTTAACAAAAAAGAATGGATTTTCTGTCACTCTTCCACAGAAACCCTCATTTTTACAAAATGACCTTCTCCTGTTATTGAGAAAATTATTTTGATCTGAAGTACTTGAAGAAGTGCTCCTTTTTCTGCAGCCTACAGTGGCCTGTCTTCACTTGTATTAAAAAGAGAAAGATACACAGAAAGAGAATATTGATGTGGTCTGCAGGAATGGAAATATAATAAAACCTAAGACATGAGCATGAAAATCTAAAAGTGACTCAGTGCTACTTAGGAAAACAAACTAGAGGCAAGCATAATAGCACCAGTCTCAGAAAAATAAATTAGAATTGTCAGTTGTAAAATAATAAATTTTGAATATCTTCATCATAAGCATAGGTAGGAAAGGTAGATAGATATGCTAATTAGTATGAATCAATAATTGCATTTCACAGAGGTGTCTTGGTTACAATTCTATTGCTGTGAAAAAAAGCATCATGACCAAAACAAGGAAGGAAAGGAAGGGTTTATGTTATCTTACAAATGTCAGCTTGGAAGGGTTTGTGTTATCATCTTACAAATGTCAGGTTGCAAATCTTTACTGAAGGAAGTCTGGCCAGGAACCTAGACTCAAGAACTGAAGCAGAGAACACGGAAGAATTCCGCTTGTTGGCATGTTTCTCGTAGGTTACTCAGTTTGCTTTATTTTAGAACCCATTACCACCTGCCTAGGTGTGTCTCCACTCCAAGTGGATTGGGAACTCCCATATCAATCAGCTGTTAAGACAATGTCTCCCAGACTTGACTATAGGACATTCTTATCAATTAAGGTTTCATCTTCTGAGATATCTTGGTTTACATGAGATTGACAAAACTCAAACAGCAAAATTGATATATCAGAACATCTCATTGAATATTATAAATATGTATGATTTTTATCAATGTTGAAAAACTTAAAGAGAATAGTATAATATGAGTGCATACATGCATGTTATAGTGTCTGTTTTTACAAGGTAGGGTATGTCTGTGAATGGAGACCGGAAGTCAAATTAAGTCCCAAGTGCCATTCTTTGGGTGTCATCATTGTTTTCTGAGAAAGGGTCTCTCACTTTTACCTAGCACTAGCTCATTTGGCTCAATGGCCTGGCCAGAGAGCTCCAGGAATCTCTCTGGTTCCTCTTCCCTAGTACTGGAACAAGCATAAAACAGCACCAATCTTGGCTTTCCTGAAATAAGTTTTTCACTCCTCAGATTTTCATACACACATGCATACAATGGATCTTGATCACTTCTACTGGCTACTTCCTTTATACCTGCCCAGGGATTCCCCTATTCTTCTCTCCACTGACTTCATGCTACACGTGTTCTGAAGACAGAACTCAAGTCACCATGCTTACAAAAGCAAACATTTCATCAACTGAGAAATCTCTCCAGCCTATGAATGTGAGTCTTTTTAGAGCACAGATAGGAAGGCCCACTCCTGCCAGGGTAAAAAGTAGGCTGATGGCAGATTCACATCTCTCCTGCTATTTCAGATCCAGTGCCCCCAGTCTCATCCCCAGATCTGTAACAACAACAAAAACAAACAAAAAACTGCTGGTCTCCCTTTCCTTTATGACTTCATCCTCAATGGATCACAAAGTTATTTCCTTCCCCTAACTAATCCTATTATCCTAGCCTACAACAACAGCAGGCATTCCCTGGGAACACACCAGTTGAGCAGGCTAGGAAAACAGGCCCACAGAAAATTTCTACCAGGTAGTACAGAGCCATCAACTTCCCTGAGGTCCAGAGAGGACTGAAAAAGCAAGGAACAAAACATTAACCCAACAGAGACAAAACCAGACATCATCACCCAGTCCCAGATGCCTAAACATCAATGTAAACACACCATCAATAACAGTGACAGCAATATTTCCCATCTGCAGCCCAGCAACACTACCACAGCAGGCAGAGCAGGCATTGGATATTCCAACAGAGATGAAATACAAGGAAAAGACCTAAAGATAGTCTATATAAAGATGATAAAGATGATTCCCTTAAAGAGGAATGAATGACTGGAAGGAGAGGAAGGAAGGGATGTAAGGTCAATGAATTAATTTAAGTAAATGAATAAATCCCTTAAAGAAATTCATTTTAAAAAAATAGAAAAAGGAGTGTATGAAACAAAGAAAACTAACTCATACAGACCTGATGATAGAAGTAGAATTGATGAAGAATCTACAAATGGAGGTGATGCTGGAAACTAAAAACTTGGGAATTCAAATGAAAACGACAGAGACAAGCTTCACCAACAGGATGCAAAAAGGAAGAGGTGGAAAAAAGAATTGCAGGTATTGAAGATACAGTTTAAAAGTGGATATATGGGTCAAAGGAAATGTAATACCTAAAAACTTCCTGACATCAAAAAAATATATCTAGGAAATCTGGGACACTATGAAAAGACTAAATCTATGCATACTAGGAATCAAGAAAAGAGATATTCTCAAAGGCATAGAAAATATTTTGAACAAATCATAGAAGAAAATCATAGAAGAAAAATGTCCTCACCTAAGGAGGAGATGACTATAAAGGCATAAGAAGCCACCATTATACAAGGTGCTAGAAGGAAAACTCCAACCTAAGGGGGTTAAGCACAACCATGTAAACACAGGGAATAAATAATCTCAGACCACCAAAATCAAAGGAAGCAACACATGTGTGTTCATGTGTGCATGCATGTTTGCACACAGGCACACACATACTCAGTACTACCACCACCAACCACAACAAAAACAAAACAACAGGAATCAATAATCAGTGGTCATTGATCTCTCTCAATATCAATGGTACAAAAAAAAAAAGACCTAGACTAACAGAATGCATTAAAAATGTGGTCCATCTGTTTGCTACATTCAAGACACACTCCTCAACATCAAAAATAAACATTACCTCAAAATAAAAGGTTGTGCAAAGATATTACAAGCAAATAGACCTAAGAAACCAACTGGGGTAGCCATCTTAATATCCAACAAAATAGACTTCAAACCAATACTGATCAGAAAAAAATAAGGAAGGACACCATGTACTCCTCAAAGGAAAGCCACCAAGATGAAATTTCATTTCTTAACATTTATGTCCCAAACACAGGGGCATTCCCAAAAGAAACACGAGTACAGCTAAAATCACATAGTAACTCTCACACTCTGACACTGGGAGACTTCACTACCCAGTATTCAATGGTCAGGTCATCTAGAAAAAAACTAAACAGAGAAAGGCTAGACCTGATAGATGTTATAAACCAAATGGATCTAATAGATATTTACTGAACACTTTATCCAAACAAAAAAAGAATATACCTTCTTCTCAGTACTTTTTTGTACTTCTTCTCAGTACTTTTTTGTACTATCTCCAAGTTGACTGGCACAAAGCAACTCTCAAAAGATACAAGAAAATTAAAATAACTCTCTTTATCCTATCAGATCACCACAGATTAAAGCTGGTTATCAACTACAATAGGCACAACAGAAAATGTACAAACTCATGGAAATGGAACAATTCTCTTTTGAATGAATAATGGGTCAAGACATGCTGCAGATTGCCCTCAGTTGGGCCCTTGATCCGCAGGAGATTTCCGGTGGGCAGGGAGTCAGGAAAAGGGTGACAAACAGACACAAGGGGGTGATGTATTTGAATGTCATTTCTCAAAAGCAAGCACCAGACTTATAATACAGAAGAAAAACAAGAAAGCTAGGCGAATACATCCACCAAGGTATATCAGTTCTTTACACAAAACAAAGAAAATGCATACATAAAAAGCTCAGGGGAGCCAGGGAGTGTTTACAACAGAGATAGGAACAGCCCTAGCTAAAATCAGCTAAACACAGGAGCCAGGTGAATGGTCTGATGCAATGCTAGTCTATTGTTAAACCCACCACCAGGGGTCCCTTAGTAAATACCTGATTATGCTATTCCTCTGGGCCTAGTGAAAAGCATGCATCAGGAAAATTCCATTCTACTAACCCTTTTATGAATAATACTTCAGTTCCTCCTAAAACCACAACCTACCTTCTTCCTAGGCCATTATAAATTCCTGTGTATGGGAGTGACTCTGCTATTGTTCTAAGTATTTACTATGTAGACTAGCTCTGAAATTTCTAGCTCTATTCAAGTAAATTGTAATGCCTGACTTCTTTCGTCTCTCTTACAATACTAGAGGTAATTTTGAAGGTTACTGAATAGGTAACATTCTTACTGAATTCCAAGCCCAGGGTCGGCTCAAGGACTACCTAGGACATTGGAACACTGATGGAGGCTAATCTAACTTAGCTATATTTCAAAATCAATCCTTAAAGGCACTTATAATAAAATACTGAAAGAAAGCACACAGCTCCATACACCTGACTAACGCAGAGACAGGTATGGGGCATTCATTTTACAGGATGCCACGGTTCCAGGAGACTAAGTTTTTGGGCCTGTCACAAGAGTCACTACTGGAGTGGGTATGGCAAAGACAGAAATAATAATAATAATAAATTCTTTCTTGAATTGAATGAAAATAAATGCATGACACACCCAAACTTATGGCACACAATGAAAACAGTTCTAAGAGGCAAGTTTATAACACTTAACACATACATAAAATATTTATGAGATCTCATACTAGCAATTTAAGAGTATGTCTGAAAACTCTAGAACAAAAGAAAGACATCACACCCAAAAGGACTAGAGGGCATGGAATAAGCAAACTTAGTATTGAAATCAATTAAATAGAAACAAAGAGAACAGTACAAAGAATCAATGAAACCAAGTATGATGGCTTGTATAAGCTTGGCCCAGAGTGGCACTATTTGGAGGTATGGCCTTGTTGGAGCAGATGTGGTGTTGTTGGAGTAGGTGTATCACTGTGGACATGGGCTTAAGACCCTCATCCTAGCTGCCTGGAAGTCAGCCTTCCACTATCAGCCTTCAGATGAAGATGTAGAACTCTCAGCTCTGCCTGCATTATGCCTGCCTAGATGCTGCCCTGCTCCCACCTTGATGATGACAGACTTGCCTTGGTCACGGTGTCTGTTCACAGCAGTAAAACCCTAAGACACCAAGAGTTGGTTCTTTGAGACAATCAAGAAGATCAACAAGCCCTTACCCAAATTAAACAAAAGATGAAGAATATACAAACTAACAAAATCAAAAATGTAAAGGGGAAAGTAACAACTGATACTGAAGAAATATAGAGAATTGTAAAGATATACTTTTAAAAATGGAAGATCTTAAAGAAATGGATAATTTTTAAAATAAATACCACTTACCAAAGTTAAATCAAGATCAGATCAGCAATTTAAAAAGACCTTTAACACCTAATGAAATAGAAGCAGTCAATAAAAGTTTAACAAAAGGAGGGATTGGACAGATGGTTTTAGTGTAGAATTTGAAAAGATTTCAAAGAATAGTTAGTTCCATTACTAATATTATTCAAATTATTCTACAAAACAGAAACACAAGGAACATGGCCAAATTCATTTTATGAGGCCATAGCCACCCTGATACTCAAACCATATAAACATTTAACAAAGAAAGACAATTACAGACCAATTTTTTATGAACATAGATGCAAAAATATTTAATAAAATACTCTCAAACTAAATGCAAGAACACACCAAAAAGCCAGTTCTCAATCTCTAGCACAAAACCATAAAGACTACAAAAATAAGAAAGTAAAAATAAGGAATTTATTTAAAACTTTAAAAATAAGGCTTCTTTTCTCTTAAAACACCTATGTTTTAAAAATCTGTATTCACCTTTGTCAAACATTTCATTGTATTCTTCCTATACATCCTACTATCCAGACCAGGAGAATGACAGGGTGAAAGGAGCTGAGGCTTCCAGGGGAAGACTTGGGCTCACCACTTGCTTTCTGTTCATTTTTTGATAAATCAGGTAGGTACCTTAACTGCAGTACAATACTTTCATCTGTGAAAAATATAGCAGATACAAAAATATGTCCTTATGGAGCAAGTTTCTTTAAGCATATGATACATAATAAAATACATCTAGGAAATCTAAACTGCATACAATATGAGTTATTCTCACTACCCAAGAGAAGTAACTAACTAGGAATGGCACATTTATTCTATATTATTAATACATAAGACTGGGCTTGCATTGTGGCTCTACTCATTGGGAAGTGAGAGATTCTTGGCTTCAGTGTTCTCTCTGCTTGGTCTGCACTTAACATTCTCTTTAAAATGAAAGTAAGATATTTGTAAACTGACAAATATAGCTGTTTTAGGGCCTCTAGATATGAATGGAACTCAATTTGAAAGCCACGGGTAGAAGAAAGTAATAAAACTATAACCCAATTTATTGTTTTAAATAACCTCATTCTGCTTTTAGTACAATGATGTATAATATAAATAGCCTAAAAAAGAAACTTAACAACAGTGCAGAAGAATTTACGAAAGATTTCCTATGGGTATTTAATTTCTTTATTAATCATAGAACCTCCCCTTTCTCCGAATCACTTTTTTCACACGTGATTACTCCAATAAGATGTATGCCTCCTATTGCTACCTGCTGCCAGATGCAGTCTGTACTGCTCAGGCAGACAAGGAGAGCAACGTCCTATCGTTTCCACACAATACCCTTAAGGTGATGGTTTTTGTTTTGTTTGCTTTTTCCTACATAAGGAGAAGGATAACTCAAGCCACTTTCCTGTGGAGGTGCTGCATGCTTCCTGAGAGATCCATGTAGTTCATGCTGTCTCTCTTGTCCGTGCTACACACAGGACCAGCTCAGCCTTTAGGCAAGATTCTCCAAGTCTTGTCAGGTGACAGCTTTAACTCCAACGACTTATCAGCTAAGCCCGTTCTTAGGAATAACATCTGAACTGCCTCCTTTACAGGCATAAGATTGATGGAGTAATAAAAACAAGCTTCAAGTTTTGCTTTCTGTGCTTCTATGAAGTCTTACTCTCGTGAAGATGTGTTTTCCTGATTGTTTCCTACCTCAGTCTAGCTGTAACCCTGTGCATGTGTTTCTGCGTTTGAGAGTAGGGTTAGGCATTTACTCGACACTTCTGAGGCTTTGCTTCAATTCCAACTCTCAAACTAAGTCTGCTTTTATGAGATTCTGGGTGGTTATTGGCATTACAATTATCACAGATGCTAATGGTGATGTAATCGGCAATTTTTAATAATATTAAGCAATTTTAAAGTGCACACTGAATCCAATGTATTAGACACTCCCAACTCACGCCCGATCACATGTCCTGGTCCCTTGATATATTCTGCTTATATTGGTTTAAAAGGATATACTACATGGCTGAAACTTGAGGGGACTGATTGAAATAAGCCAATTACAAATGACAAGAATAATTCTACTTGTACGAGAGGCCAAGAGTGCTAAAAGTTAAAAAAAAAAAAATCCGAATAGAATGATAGAGTCCCCTGATTCAGGAGGGAAACTAAAAGTTACTATGTGGTCCTTGTGCCTCACAAGTGCAAAAGGAAATAGCTGCAGACATGTTACAGAATAACTAGAACATAGCAGTATGGTGCCGTCCATTAAAAAATTTTAACAAGGTCAATTTTGAAATTAGCAACAAAATAATGGACTTCATTATGACATTCAGCATGTGTAGGAGGTTTGTCTGCCTAAGACTGGGAGTAGCTTTTATCTACAGGTGTAGCATAGATTTTTAGAAGAGACTTTGCTGCTTTGAGCATTCATCTAAGCCTCAATAGTGAGTTTTTTTTCCACCTAAGCCTAGGCTCTTCCTAGACCTGCGTCAGTAGCTAGGGTCACAGTGCCAGCTTGAGTTGCCCCACCCCACCCCCCACTGCCTCCTTCATGAAGCAAGCCTTAAACCCAGAGGACAGTTGGCTAGCCCAGGTACAGTCAAGTCACCTTTGGGCATGTTGCATATCTTGCTCAGCAGCTTCAACTTCCATTTCACGGAGCTCAAAGCTGAACAAGAACAGGGGTGTCTTTTCTCCCGAAGTGATCCTCTCAGCAGGCCCTGGCGTTTGAACACTCGCCAACATGGAGGAAGTTCCCAGTTAAGTGATAGTCTATCTGCTTTGTACCTTACAACCCATGTGTGTGATGCCTTCGGTACTATGAGTTCACTTTATAGTTCTAATGGGTAGCCTATGCTCCAAAACATGAATCCTCCTTGGGGTCAACTTTATATATAAACTGTGGGTGATTTACCACTACCACGCGAATTACAGAATTCTTAAGATTTGAGACGCAGATGATTTCTCATAAGAACCTCATAAGAAATTAAATAAGCTCTTCTCTCTTGCTCTTGCCTTCTTGATCCTGCTAGGTCCTCTCATACCCCACCCCGCACCCCATGTGCTCATGGCCTCTCTCCCTCTCCCTCTCCCTCTCCCCTCCTCTCTCCCCTCCTCTTCCCTCTCCCCTCCTCTC
>CACVCL010029168.1:0-79032 GCA_902729485.2 Mus minutoides | reverse complement strand
TGTAATTAATGTCTCCCACACTACTGCTCTTTTGGGTCACCTGATCTTGCTTGGAAAAATGACAAGCAAGAGTTGTTCACTGACATATTTCTGGCATACCAGAAATACATGAAAAGCTCCTTAGCCTAAAACATGATCTTTACCCCTGTATCTACCCCATATGATTCAACATATCATATTTCCAATAACATTCTTTAACTCATAGAAGATTCCGATGTTAAGAATAAATGTTCACTTAATGTACTAAAAAGCTTAGTGTGTGGTGGTATCTGCCATGCTTTGGGGACACCGTTTAAACTGGAGGGATCTTTGGTCTTTGGAGATCAATTATAACTGACTCATTAAACCACTGGCACTTCTGAGAACCACAAGGTGACCCAGACTGTGTTTTACATCTAAGAGTACATACCTGGAACACTGAAGATCCCTGCTTTTCCTGAATTTGCTTTAATCACACATTCATCTATCACACTAACTTGGACAACATTTATACTGATAAAGTACTTTAAACGGCAAACATTCCAACTTACTAGGCTGAAGCCATTTCTGTACTACTGCTGTAATTACTTAGTGGTATCTGCTGTGGGACTGAGCAGGAGTAGTAAACACACAGGGCATTTTCCAACCCAGACACACCTCACCCAGCTCTGTGCAAACTCTTTTCTTCAAAGGTGTCTGTCCTCCATGAATCCTCCATGAATCTTCCAGTCTCTCACCAAGTCTAAGGAAGTGATGGCTTCCTTTCTTTTCTACACTTTCCTACTGCTGGATAGTATTTTACAGAGTTTATGCTTGGTAAGTCTCTCCCTGGTGCATATGTCCTGACTCTGAAAAGAGTTCTCCTAACACTAAAATTTCATCTAATAAGCACAATTTAAACATGCGCAGCCAAACCCTCGTGGTGTGTGGTACAGACACCATTTCAATGCAGTCAAGTGAGAGCCCAGAATGTCTACACTTGTGCTTCTTATCTCTTCTGGCTGCCATTTCTGCCTTACATATTAAATTGAACAATCATTTTTTAAATTCACAATTACCTCTATGAGTCAAGAATATAAACAAAATATAGTGAAGATTTACAACTTACTATTATAGCATACTAAATATGACTTGTAATTAATACCAAATGTGTACCTTCTAGGTAAAATCATAAAAGTAACCACACAATTCATAGTCTGGCATACCAAATGATATTGTATTGAGAGTTAAAATAACTTATTATATTAGCTAGATATTATAGATATTGTGAATGCTTAAAAATTACACATGTACAGTGACTTTCCTAGCTCAGACTCCATAACAATAAGTACTATTCACATCCTGTGTAATTCCATGGGAATTATATGAGGAAAGTTCCATATATGGTAATTTTCCCTGATGGATTTCCCACAGTTTAGACAGGATATGAATCTAGTCCATTGTAGCAATGAAAACAGTGAACCACTGGACGTTTGTGTAACTTTTGCTGAACAAACTGTAGGGAGTCGAACACTGAGGTGAATACAAGAAACCAATGGATATTTTTATTCTGCTTTTGAACTAGTGGATAAACATGAATATGTCCACAAAGAAATTTACTCCTGTCTTTAAAATATCCCTTTAGATTTACAAAACTAACTATCAACAGAGAAGAGATTCTAAATGAAGGCTCACATCAGAACCAGCTGTTAGAATGAAAAGCAGACAGAGAAAAGCAAGTCAAAAACATTACATGACCCTAAACTTCTCCCAAGCTATGAAAGTTTATGCTAACTTAAATCCTGTGAGCCACAGTTGCTTTCTCATAGCTGTCTGTGCTACTCTACTTATCTAAAGTCACGCAATCATAGTTTTCTTTACATCCATGTTCTAAGTGAAGACTTGGGAGTTTAGTATAACCCCTGCTAAACATTTCCATTTTTTGTGTTGAGATGAAAGCATCTAAAACCCAATATAGCTCAATACTAGCAGCCATATTAATGTTGTAAGAGAGACAAATAGCTGGTGTTCCTAAATTACCCAGTTACATATGGCAAATACTAAGAAAGGGGAAATAGCGATGGTCCTAAAATGTCTACCTTACTGACAGCAGAAAAACAGTTCTAGCATAGTTACTAATAATAATCTGGTGTTTGTATTGAGAAATTGCCCATATTAAAGGTGATTTGGGGCAACTATAGTCCCTACTTATATTTCAGCTTATCCACATGCCACAGTAAAACAACAGACCACAGTTCTACCTTACACACAGCCAGCTGTCAGAAAAGTCCCCTTTGGTGCACATAAAGGAGTGCAGCTTCTTGTTTCCTTAATAGATGCACTCCGTTCCAGCAGCTTTGTGACCTAACAGTGCAAGGTGTATTCATCTGACTAACTCTTCTACAACTGCTCACCATTTCAGAATCATTTTGGTTTTGGCAACATGATGCCGTGGTTATTACTATTACTAATAAACTGTCCAGTTGCAACTTAATGTGTCTATAATGAAAGTAATGGCAACAAGTGAACTTTGGTGCCCAGAACAGACAAAGTATATGAGTAACATCAACAGTTCTTTCTCATTACCCCATCTAATGGCAATCCAATCCCAGAGGTAGCGCTGGATCATCTGTCATCACCCATTGCCACTATGATCAGATGAGTGTGTCTCTCACTAGTTACTATACTCTGGTACTTCTCTCTCTCTCTCTCTCTCTCTCTCTCTCTCTCTCTCTCTCTCCAGAAGAGTTTATTTGGGTCTATTGTTCCAGAGAGTTAGAATGTTCTCTTTAGTAAATTTGTTACAAAATGTGGAAGGAGAGATTAGATGATGCTATTTGCCTTGGGGATATCCTATTTCTCAGCAGGTAAGGGACTAGTCTAATAAGGCAGGTGCTTTGGGAAACAAATTAATGTATCAGGGAACAATTCCCATCACTGCATATCTTAAATGGTCCCTCTTTCATTGGCACCCTTGAGAAATGAAAAAGTAAAATACAAGGGGCAGAAGCAGAACTGATCCCTCATCCCAGACAACTCTAACTGAATGTTCATTACAGTTAAAGTGGTTTTGAGGGCGGGGGTTGAGGGTTTTTTGGTTGTTGTTGTTTGGGTTTTATTTTTTGTTTTGTTTTTGTTTGAAAATAACCAGCCTTACAAGGGAGTGCATAAACAAATGGCAACGCCACAGTTTTCCTCACAGAACAAAAAAGAACCATTTTTTTCTCCTGTTACCAGTTCTTTTTTAACTTCACTAAAGCTGAAACTTTGGTTTCCTCTTTAAAATGTTCCAAGAATTTTTTTTAATTTTTCAGAACTCAACTGATATTTCTATATAAACTTCATTAGATCAAGTTATGTATACTCCAAATATGAATGTAATGATTGCTTTACTCGATAAAACTTTATTAATGATATTTCCTTCTTACACTTAAATTATTCTGACAGCCAAAAGCTAAAATTGTGTTTCTTCAAAACCAATAAAGAAGAAAAGCATTAGTCTCAGTTCTAAATGTGAAAATTTTTCAGTGAGAAAAAAATTTTAAAAGTATCTAGATGGTGACAGAGTGACACTGTCATAGAGCACCCAGGATGACTGTGCTTCCTACATTGTCATAGTAAGTCTCCTGAAGCTGCAGACAAATTCATGTCAAAGCAGAGCCTAAAGAGACAGTGACCAGTCCACGCCAGTACAGGGAACGGATGGATATCCATTGTCAGGAAGAGCAGGGTGGGATTGTTAGAGATGTAGGATGAAATGATGTTAGAGGGCTGGAGATGGAAGAGTGCTTGCCTGGTATACAGAAATCCTTAGACTGGATCCCTTGTACTATAAAAACAGACAGACAAAAATTAAACAAAATAAACTATATCAGACATTAATTGAATTTATTAATTATTTTACAGTTGTGTAAGTCTTTAATTTTCAAGACATTTGCTCTTTCAGATCAATTTTTGTCATTTAAAAAAGGCTATGTACTTTCTTTTTATTTGGGGGTCTTCAGGAGAGAGAATTATTTAAGATAAGCAAATAGTTGATGAGATAGAAATATAATACTCTAGAACCCAGGCCACTAGAGGCACCTGACCTCAAAAATATAAGGACAGCCAGGGCTATACAGAGAAACCCTGTCTCAAAAAAAAAAAATCAACTTAATTATATATTCAACAAGTTAAAAATTCAGATGTGTTCCCTTGTCTTATATGTAAAAAACAAGGAAAGAGAGAGAGAGAGAGAGAGAGAGAGAGAGAGAGAGAGAGAGAAAGAAAGAAAGAAAGAAAGAAAGAAAGAAAGAAAGAAAGAGAGAAAGAAAGTTAGTTTAAAAGATTCATTAGTCTGGGAAGTCTTGAATCAGAATGGTAATTATCACTTGGCAAAAATAATGAATGGGAAGGCCATATTTTTCCCTGAGGAAACAGAAATGTTCTGTATCTCCTTCCAGGTAGGGAAGCTTCTAGTACAAACATGGGTGCAAACACTTAGAAGCCATACTAAGACTTGTGCATCCTGTGGTGCATCACTAAGTTTAAACAGCAAGCAACTAAGAAATGCTGAGAAGTGGGGAAGCAGTCTTCCCCAGGGAAGAGCACACCAACTGATTATCTAGTACCAACGGGGTTAGCCCTAAAGACATACAAGTAACGTTATACAGATGGAGCAGGTTGGATTTAGATACTTAGGAATAGATATATCACAAGTGTACACAGATGCATGTTAACAACAGTTAATGGAAGAAGAGGCCATAAATTTGAAACAGAGCAACAAAGGGTATGTATCCAAGAAGAACTGGAGGGAGGAGAAGGAAAGGGGAACAGTGTAAGTACATTATAATCTAGTATAGGATTTTTAAGTAAAGAATCGAATGCAAGGCACAGCAGCCAGAAATCAAGAATAAGACTCACAACATCTTTGAATGAAGCTTCTTCTAGTGTTTCCAGGATCTACCTCAGCACTGCAAGCAAGGTAGAAAAGGACTTCCCTAAGACAGGTCAGTGAGAGTTCCAAGTTGGTTGGGGAGACTCCTGCTAGGGTAAGTAAAACTTCAGAGCGTACCCTGCCCTGTGTGTTCTCAGTGTGGAGAGGTTTCGAGGCTTCAAGCCACTGCCCAAGGTGAAGCAATAAAAGTGAAGGGCTATAACTACAAACAGAGCAAATTCACTCAGCTTAGCGTACACACTATCACCTCATCTAAAAGACGGCAGCCATTTCTAATCCTAAATGCTCACTGGAAGCACAAGTACCTGTGGGCTTCTAGACACAAGCAAGAGATAAAAACTAATCCTCAGTCAAAGCAAAAAGGTTCTAAGTAAAAGAAAAAATGCTTTAAAAAAATGCTAAAAAAAAAAAAAAAAAAAAAAAAAAAAAAAAAAAAAAAAAAAAAAAAAAAAAAAACTTGCATGACAGTGTTCTGTTTGCTGAGCAGTGTTCAATTCTGTTCCAAAGCGGTAGCTATGGAAACCAAGAGCAGTTTTCAAATATACCACATAGCACACGTGTGAGACTATCAAAAGATAAGGTTTGATGAAAGAAAAGGCTGGGTCGTCTTCGAAAAACAGGCCAGACAATGGAAGAGACCCTAGCATAAGGCCCAACAATGGATTTCAACTGCCAGTAACCACACTCATTTTCCTTTAATACACAGTATAAATATTCTGGTCCTCACCTAGGGTCTGAAATCAACAAAATTCCATTACTAAAATAAAAGTGGGGATTCTCTGCCACGGGATGATCTGTTTCTTGGATGACAAGAACTCCAAATGCACCATTAAATGAATTTTAAAATATTTTCAAATTATTAAGAAACACCATTGTCTTCTGTTGAATGGATACTAAATCGCACTGTTAGTGTCTTGAACTTGATCAGACAATATGGCAGTATCGGAGATGGGAGGGTTCCAGAGTAAAACAATAAAAATGAGCCTCTGTCAAAGCCAGTCAATAAACAAAAGAACTGAGACCCATTAGCTCTTCAAAGGCTGCTGCTTTACAACAGTCAGCAGCAGTCCCACACTCACAGGGCTGCTACCAGAAAGTTATGGTCACATTACAAATTATTCAAAAATAGATTTCCTCAATGTCCTGCCTTAGCCCAGCCCCTCCCCCACTGCAAAGCCAGGCCAGTAGGTCAAATCTCTAGAAACCCTTAACGCTCACCTTTCCTTACCAGTGACAGCAGAATGTTGTTCAGGGGCTGTGCAAACTCATGGACAGGTTAGGTAACTTTATATCAAACATTGAAACAGTTCTCAGACAGGTTGGCTATCATGATTGTTGAAATAACTACCTATTCAGTGTGCCTACAAGTGCTGTCCAGCCCAGCCCACTGTGCTGGGCCTGCTCTGCACCAAAGCAATTCCATTGTGTTAAGTTTAAAACAGATACAATGCTGATGTTCTGTGATGTTAGCCACCGTATCATTAAAAGCTATTGTAAAAAACAAAAACAAAAACAAAAAGCACCGTCTTCAAGTAAAATGCTATTTATTGTTCTTCTTAAATATACATGCAGCATCTGCTTGTGTGTTTCTGTTAAAAATATGGAGGAAGATATATAAAGACACCTTTAGCTCTCCTTAGATGAAAAATAAGAGCCCTTATCTTCTGAATGCTGTCATCTCAGAGTCCTCTAGCATCTATTTCAGGGTTTAAGGACATTAGGAGCCTCTGACAGTGTATTGGTGACAGGCCTGATTCCCATCAATTATTAGCAGGGTCTCAGAGGCTGCCTGGCCCCTGTCTTCTTGCCTCCTCCCTCTTGGAGGCCTGGTTTTGACCACATTGATATCCCTGGCTTTAAGAATGAACAATCCACTCCAGGGAAGTCCCTTACCCAGGACTAGTTCCTCTGTGATTAGAGCCAAATGCAAATATTATTAACCTAAGGCAAAGTGATAGGAACTCAAGCCAGAGAAACCATGACAGCACACAGATTCTATAGAACAGAAAAGTAGGATCCATTTACTTACATGAAGATTCAGTACCAAACATGGCTGGCTCCAGAAGGTGCTTTTTAAAAAAATTAGAAGAAGGGAAAGAAAAAGAAAAAGGAAATAGGAAAATGTAAGATGTGCATGTGCTCCTGAGAGCAGAGATGAGCCGGCTACACAGCAGGGGTCATGAAGACAGACAATGCAGTCCGAGCTATGTCCAGCTGCCAGATTCTCCTCTGAGAGCTTCAGCTTTCTCTGGAGAATGGAAAGCCAGGGCTGCTACACCACCCCAAATCGAGGAGCTGCCTTTTCAAAATCCAGCAGGCAAGGAAAGGCTGCCTGCCGCGGCTCTTGAGGGCTGCAGTGAGGCAGGGCTAGGTAGCTAGCGCAGGGCAGGTCTGAGAGCAGCGGCACGGAGACTGCGGTCCTCAGCTCTGCTCTAGCGGTAAGACAATAGCAGAGCTTAGGCATACGCCGAATGACGTCAGGGACACTGCACAGACTGACTGCGCTGCTTGAACCAGAGGCTCCAGGGTTTCAAGGGAACAGCGCAATTCAAACGGGAATTCCTTTGTCACAAAATGCACAAGACCAAAAACCACAAGCACATTCCCCCTCCTGAAAAGCTCTTCATCCTGTGACGCCACTCAGCGAGAGACCTCAAAGAAATTTAAATACTGGCCTTCTACCAGCTAACCACAATGACACGTAGATCAGGGTTCTTGGTTATATTACAGCAAATAAAGCTTTGCAAGGGAATTAAGGAACATCTGAAATGAGAAAAATAATCTACATTTAAAAGTAATTTCAGAAGGGCTCCAGATTATTATCTCTAAATTATGGAAGGTTGTACCTTTAATCACAAATAGATGAAAAGACACATGCTACACATGTTTGGGACATTCACATGCCCATGAATGCATTAGTGAGATAACAGTCTCAAATAGTAGAGCTTACACTTTCACATATTGGCAAACATTATTCAAATACGAAAACCACAGATTTGTCTACACATATTTCTCATCTTATTCCTTCTGCCTTGTTTGAAAATTTCTGTCATTTTCAGGGTATTGCAAAGCTGTGCTCACACACCTATGTACACTTGTGGACAAATGGGAATTTGTGACTAACCTATTTCTTCTTAATCTGCTCAAACAAAAAGAACTGAAAATAATAGCAACTTGCTTCTTGACTCACGGAGCAAATAAAAGTCTTCCTGCATTCTCTTATTCTTATTCTCCTAAATCCAGTTTTAAAACACATATTAAAAGTATGTGAGCTTTCTTTAGAATGGCCTACTCCACACAAGCAAAGACAGAAGTTTGTTCCGATGCTTTTAAAATTCTGAAATGTAAAAAATGGGTACTGTGTGCATAATGCTTCACTTTAAAAATCCTGGGCAGGAGAAAGTTCAATAGTTCAAGACTCCCTCCGCTCATTCCTAGCATGTTACCTTTTTCAATCATTTCTTTTGTTTACAAAGAACTGTCTTAAAATGGACACCGCTCTTAAAACATTAAACTTTTGGCAAGAATGTGGAACTGCAAAGTACACTTAAAAGTAGCCTTAGTGGTTCCTCTGGCTATTAGATGTAGATCTACTTCATCATCTTAGCTGCTTACATAACAGTTCGTTGTATTCACTGTACAGTTTGTTCAGAATAAACTGTCTTAGCACACATAACCACTGAGCCATTATGCACCGCTATGAAAAATAAGTGTGAACAAAGCTGGTGTTGCAGAAAAGAATTATGCAATGTTTCTTTGCTTACTATGTGTCAGGTACTATTTGGACTTCTATATGTGCTCATCCATTTAATCTTCATACTGACTCCACGAGGAGATGCTGCTAGTACCTACATTTATAAGTTAACTTGCCAACATGGTGTAAGTAATAAGTGTTATGCTGAGATTCAAATCCAGAAGGTCTGGTTCCAAAGCACAGCTGTTGGTCTATCTACTGTAACACCTCTTGAAAAACAAACAAACAAACAAATAATTGCTAAAAATTATGTAGCTTTTTTTTTTTTTTTTTTTTTTTTTTGGTTTTTCGAGACAGGGTTTCTCTGTGTAGCCCTGGCTGTCCTGGAACTCACTTTGTAGACCAGGCTGGCCTCGAACTCAGAAATCCACCTGCCTTTGCCTCCCAAGTGCTGGGATTAAAGGCATGCGCCACCACACCCGGCTATGTAGCATTTTAAAAGTTCAAATGAAACAAAAGGAAAACAAATGAGTTGACAATGTGGATAGAGATGCATAAAAAAATAAGACACCAAGGAAAACAAAAAAATTACATAAGTAATAGAAACCTCAGCATGAAATAAATTGTAAATATATAAAAATGTCCCTGTTTTTTAAAAAAAATGTTCAAGCCAACAGCTAAGGAGTAATATTAATAAGGCTGAGGTGGGAGCCTACAGCAAGTGGGAATAGGCATACATGTAAGAGTTGTGGGGCCTTAAACCCAAAGTTTATCTCATATGAGTTATCAACTTTTACCCTGGGGAAGATATACTCTAAATTATGTACAAGATGCTGTATATGAAGTCATTGAAGTAACTGAGGGATTTGGCCATCAAAAAAAATTAGAGAAGGCAGAAATGAAGAAGGTGATCCCCTGAGGATGAGAGCCTTTCCAACAAAGGCCATGATGAGGAAGGTGCAAGGACACTGTCACCAACTGATGGGCGCTCCTTGCTTCAACTCGTATGTGAGCTCAATGCACAGATTGCAGATCAATGTCTCTTCTGGGGCACAGGGTTATAAGAATTAGGTTAAAGGTTCCAATACTTTCCAAGAAGCCTTCTTTTTAGATAATCTTAGCGGCATCAGGGTGCTATAAACATTGGCATCTGACATGTCAACATCATGGGGCAGAGTTCACCCCACTTGACTCCTCTGACTTGGAGGCCTGAGGTGTTTCAAGCACCTTAGAAAGCTTGGTTACTCATCACTGAGTAATCCTCATTAACAAAAACTGCTTCAGAAGTTTCATTTGCTCTAATTATCTCGTCTAGGGTAGTCAGAGAATAAACACGTATATTTATGTGCTCCCTAAGGAAAATATAATGAAAGCAAATGAGGAAAAATAAAACTGACTTGAAATTCCTTAACATTCTACTCCCCCTGCCAAAAAAGGTCACATAGATTTCAAAACAAAAGTAATCTTTGAATTCACTTTGTCTAATTATTAATGCCTAGGACTTTGCCCTCCCACTTACAAATGCATTATTTATTATAAATACATTATTGTGAATTCCAGGACAAAATCAGAAACGAGGGCCAGCAAGATCACTAGTCTGTTAAAGTATTTTCTGCAGAAGCTTGAGGGCCTGAGGGAGGTCAGTCTTAGAAATCATGTAAAAATGGAGAGAGAGAACCAACTCCATAAACCACCTGTGGCTTCCAAATGCATGTCACAGTACATGTGACCCCAGACACATAAAGCACAAATTCATGCAACAGTAACAATAATAAAAGTTTTGATTCAGTTTTTAATTTTAAAAAAATCAGAGATCTGATTTCTAAATGAATTAAAATTAACAATGAGAGAAAATGCTAATATCACAAATAATTTATTGTTCAAAATAATCATTATAAAGGAACAGGAGATGCCTCCATGGTTAAAGCAAGTTGGTGTGGTACTGGCTGTGTCAGGGAGCTGTGGATTCAATTCAGAGACCCTGCTTCAATGAGCACAGCAGCTAGTGATTGAAGAAGACTTCTAAATCAGTCTCCGACCTCCATATGTGCACGCAGGCACACACCAGCAAAAATGGCCATGCACACCACAAACTCATACACACAAAGAAAGGAGAAATTATAAAATGGGAAACTGATAAATATAACAATAAAATCTTCTTAAATGAATTCTTCTATTCATTTAACACTGTGTGAGTGCATGAGGCAGAGGGCCCACAAGCTACAGGGCAGAAGTAAAAGTCGGGGACCTTTGTGGAGGTGGTACGCTCCCACCTAGGTCTGGGTTCCAGAGATGACACAAGTTGCCAGGTTTGAGTAGCACTACCTGCTGAGGCAGTGAAAGAAGTCAGGAAGCACTTTTAAAAGAATCCCATGCACACATATACATTACTCAGCTCTTCCCTGGGAGCCCACTGCTTTACTCCACAGGCACAGTACAAACTAACACCTTCCTCGTTAGAGCTTGCTTCAGTCCTGGTGGGTCAGACAGAGGAACATATATGCCGTGTGTGAAGTGGTGGTGTCATGACAGATAAAAAAGAACTGGGGGAAATGAGATGGATGGTAGAGCATTTTAGCAAAATTCCCAGGTGACCTTTAAAAGGTGACATTTCAACAGAGATCTGAAAACAAAAGGTGAAGCCATGTGAATGACACAGACACCAACTGGAAGGCTATGGCAACATCCAGAAGAAACAGGGATGCTGGTGGTCCCTTACATTTTATAACACTACGTCTATTGATAAATTACCAAATATCGGTTTACTATTGGAAGCTATCCCTTTGGGTGTTCTAATTGTGTGATTTAGTAGGAGAGAGGTCACACTGAACTGTGCAGACAGGCACAATGCAGCCTCCATTCCTGCTCAAAATAACCATCTGTCCAGGAACTGAAAGCACGACTCTTCAAAGGTAGCAAACTAAATGTCCCCAGGTTTAAAAATGAATAAAATCAAAGAATTATGGAAGATAATATTTGAAGTAGTTCCTATTATTCCAATAGTAAATCTAATGAGTGCATTTATTAATATGGCAGGACCAAAACCATATACATAAAATTTAAAACTGTCATATCTGAATTTTCACCTTCCCTTCTATTAAAGTTCTTAGTGTCTTGCTTGATGTCCACTTGTTAAAGTTGCATCTTTAAAAAAAAAATCAATTATGCAAATAAAGCATTGTTTGAAAACAATAAAGAAGCATATTAATGATAATATACAAGCAACTTAAAATGAAAGACTGAGTACTTCTAGTATTGGGAGGAGGTAAAATTTTCTTACTGAAAGCATACTCAGGTAGGCAAGATGGTAAGCAACTTGTTATATGAGCCCAGTCATCTGCTTCCTGTCATGTGCAAAGATGAAAGGAGAAAAAGAACTAACTCCATAGCCACCCTCTGACCTCCATATGACTGTAGGGACATGCACACCTGCAATCATACACACACACACACACACACACACACACACACACACACACACACACACATTTTCACACAATAACAAAATTTCAAAATGTTTAAAAGATACTTACAGGAAGGCTATCTGATAAAACGTTACAAATTTGACTGCTTCATTATTTAGCTATCAACTATGCTCTTTCCCCTTTCAGCATGAGAGTGAGTCTTCTAAGACCTAGATAAAGTTGTGTCCCAAATAGGCTTTTTCTATAAATCTTCAATTCCTTTCTTTAGGTTTTCTGTAAAGTAAGTACAACTGCATTGCCTGCATGCACACATATGTGCATGAATGTGTGAGTGTGCATGAGTGTGTGCATGCATGTGCTTGTGTGTGTTTTCTTTTCCTTTCACTAGTATACCAAGATTTTTCTTCCATAATTGTGTGCACATTTTATTTTATTTTATTTTCTGTATGTATGGCATAACCTAAATTCAGATGATTGATTTTAAGCTTTTGTCCAAAAGAAGAGAAATATGAATTTATTGTGGGTTGCCATTTAAGTCTCTATGAGTATGACTCAAACTGGTACAGAAGAAACATCAAGGTATGTCTGAGAAACTCCTTTGCATGCTTATCTGAAATTAGTAACAACCATATATAACAAATTCACGTGTAGTAAGGAATAAACTTGTTTATATTTTTAAGCTTACATAATGTGATGCTATTTTAGAAGAACAAATATAAGTATTATATTTAAAGTTATTCTATATAGTCAGAATCTATTCTAAATGTCATTTTACCTGCATATTCCATAGTGAAGCAGGAAGCAGGAAACTGGGCATTTCTCAAAGCACAACTCTATCAGCCACAGCACCAAGAAGCTCCCTGAATAGGCAGCAGACCTGGTGAAGCCTGCCTTGGAAACTTGTGCATACACACACACACACACACACACACACACACACACACACACACACACACACACACGACTGCTTATCTCAACTCAGCAGAAACTCAGCTGCGGCTCTGCGCCCCTTCGACTAGTTTTGTAAAGTCATCCTTAGAAAAGTCTCCTCATGTCTCATTTGTTTCCTGTTATTTTAGGTTAAAATGAGTAGGAGGGCTAGCTCTCTAGTTTCTCTAAGTGAAATACATAAAACTACAGGCCATCAGTTACTTGCTGGAGCTCTCAGTGTTATGAAGTCTCATAACAGAAAGGAGTCCGTGTCCAAACATTTGGTCCCTGTGTTCACTCATTTCATGGCATATACGTGCAACTGACCCACTTGAAACACTCTAGACCAAAACCAAATAAAGGTGATAAAAGAAAGATCCTTTAAAGCATATCTCGAAACTAATACCACCAACTCATTTACCAGGTTCTGAAAAGGATGTCAACTTACAGGCATACGTCATTGCTGAGAGAGCTCAGATGTCATCTTTAATTCCTCCATTGCCAAACTCTCTGAGCCATCTTTTCTTTCACTGACAATTGTTTGTTTGTTTGTTTAATATTTTTTGAAACAAGGTTTTACTGTGTAGCCCTGGCTGTCCTGGAACTCACTGTGTAGACTAGGCTGGCCTCTTAACTCTGAAATCCACTTGCCTCTGCCTCCCAAGTGCTGGAAATAAAGGCCTGAGCCACCACCACCTTTGATGTCAATTACCATGATTTTGAGTATATGTCTACTCCATCTTGACATAGCTCTTTACCTTCCCTAAAGATAAGACCAAAAAAGTACTTTTTAACCCCACAATTTTCCTTCCCTTTCCAAGTAACTTGATCATTTAGAGTTGGAAAAAAAATACACTAAAATTGCAGCTATTTACTTTGTTTTGATTTTTGAGCCAGGAAATCACAATGTAGCCTTGTCCGGCCTGAAGATTGAAAATATAGACTAGGCTGGCTTTGACCTCACAAAGATCCACTTGCCTTCACAGCGCTAGGATTACAAAATCGCCACTACTTTAAGGAAAATGGGGTACAGACTGAGACACAAGCCTGGGAAGAAACAGTATCTTCTCAGCACAGAGGGGTAGTTGCACACAGGACCTCACAGTGCCTACAACAGCATTCCCTGGACCTGTGCAAAACCCAGCCAGACCACACTTACAGCTCGGAGACTCAGGACAGCTCTCCCTCGGCCTTTTGGAACTCCCTTACTTAGAGTCCTTCTACCACGTGAGCCTCTGGCTCTCTTAATTTCCCCTGAGGAGAATGATCACAGCTCCCACTTCTCTGTTCCCTCCTAAACCCAAAACCATAGATTTACCACAACAGCTTACATTTCTAACCATACAGTAACTCACTTTGTAATTAAAGGTTTGGAAGCCCCAGAGTTGTATTATAACCATTCACCCTCTTTTTCCACATTGTAGAAATGATAATATAGGGTTTTCCTTTATGATCCACAATTTGATTCTTACCCTCCTCACTACATGTCACGGCAAAGCCTTACTTTCTACCTCATCCCAACTTCCTTTTGCTGATGCATCAAGATCACACTTCACCTAAAATGTCTCCCCTCACCACTCTCCCCGCTTCGACTCTAGTGTCTCAGCCATCTTTCTCTTTTTCCTTTGGCCTCAAACTTCGCTTCATTTACTGAGCACGTTAGACTCACACCAAAGTGTGGGAAGAGTCCACTGCAAAGGGTCTGTGCCTGAAGACTCCTCTGGACAGAGTCCAACTCCTGTCAGTAAGCTCTGCCCGCCTACCTCCCCTCCAAACTTCTAAGTTTAGATACTCAACAGATCAAGCACCAACCAGATAGTAGGACAGCCCTACGAAATAAGCAGTGTCCTCTTTTTAGATGCACAGCACCTACTTCTAAACTTTCAAAATCTGGTGACAGTGGCCAACGCTTTCAATGGCTGACAGACAGACACAAGCTTCTTAGATAGTAGCAGGGGCCTCTCTTCTTCCATGGGCCTCAAGGAACCTAACACCAGAATTAAGGAGGGGAATAACTTTAAAAGACTTTTCCTCTATTAGAAGATTAGGGTGGGTATTTCAAATACTGAAGGTTAATCAATAAAAAATACACATTAATTAAGTCTCGTGTAATCAATCATGACAAACATAACAAGTTATTAAAATGCTAATGGAATGTGAATAATTAAGATTTTTCTCTTTACAAACATGAACCCAACAGTAAGAGCCTTATTCAACTCACTAAGAGTGAAAGCCACATTATATACATTTGAATCACTGCTCTACTGTGAAGAACAGAATCAAATTACAGGATTCTAGAACAAACAGGGAGGTAACTTGTCAGACACGTCCTCCAGTAGAACAGCTTCATCAGGTAAACCATAATGCTTCCTGTATGGTTTTGGTCTGTTCACCTGGATTGCAAAAAGAATCACTAGAAAATAGTCAGAGGAAGTCGAAAAAATAGTAATGAATGAATCATAAATGGTTGTTCTGGAAGAGAGAGAAATGGAGAAATTCTTCAAGCCAATATGGTAGATTTCAGCTAGCATCACAGGGAAGCAAAGCAGTTACAGCATGCATGGCTCTCTGGGACATAGATCCTTCTTGCTGCTTTATAGTGGACTGGCAAAGTCTTTCTATACAAGGCCAAATCATAAATATTTCAGATGTTATAATCCCTTCCCAGTCTCTATCACAAATGAGCCTTGCTATTTTAATACAATCTTCCCATCAACATTTTAAATAAATGATGGTAGCTGTGTTCTGATGAAACTGTATAGACTCTGAAAAAATGTGTTATAATCACATATTGGGAAATATTACCTTTTTGAAATTTTAATCAATATATTAGAAAGCATTGTTTCAGAGAAGAACAGTACTGCGATCTGTCATTGATGTGAGCATGCCCTGGAAGAAATCTCTGCCACTGACAAGACTCAAAGTAAAGGACTCCATCAACCGCTGTCTCAGGGGTGGGGCTGGGAACTCACAGAAATGTTTATCCCAGATCCCTGCATTTCAAAAGACACTGTGGGAAAAGACATAGTTTTGATAGTTGAGGACCTTGTTCACTCCCTAATGAATTTGAATTGGTGATTTGTAAGTACTAAAGCAACTTCCAATGAGTCCTTTGTTATTTTCACAGGATAAAGCCATTTCCACTCATTCCAACCCCAAATATATTTCTAGTTATCAAAAATTGTTCAATAAATAAATATCATGTAAGATTTCCCAATTTCCTCACAATTAGAATATAGGCCAGGAAACTCTGTACAAAACATGCTCATGGTATATATATATATATATATATATATATATATATATATATATATATATATATATATATATATATATATATATATATATATATATATATATATATATATATATATAAAGAACAGTTGTTTTGTTGTGAAAAGAGTCTGGCTCTGTTCAAAACTGCCAGAAATAGAATTACTGAGAAATAAGAAATGTAGATTAAATCTTAATCACACAGTTAAATTCTTTAGGAGATATGGCATTTCAAACAAAACTTATTTGTGAAACTAACTAAGAAGATGGATTATTTCTGAGGTCCTTTCATCCCTAAAATACAGTAGTTTGTAGTGAGGTACTGGTCACAGTATCTGAACAAGCTAATTTTTCTACCAAAAGGACCTGGGAACAGCGTTTCTACTTTCTCTTGTCCTTTGAGCAAGAGGCCAATAATTTCCTCTCTACCTCTTGCTTTTTGAAAGACCATGGAGAACATATTTTTAATCAAAGTAACTACTGTTTTCTTAGAAACAACACAATCTTGACACAGATGGTGATGATGAGAGACTATGTCGAAGAGTAATGCCTGGGACATGATCTGTTCTTCCCTGCAGGCACACAGTCCAAGTTACAAATTCTCTAGAACCACGCATTGGGCCACATGTATTATTTTGGCTTCCAAAGAAACCTTTCTTTAGCACTGTTTCATTTAAAACAATCATAGTCCTGGCCTATATGAAGCATACCTCATAAACTATGACTCCACAGTCACAGAGTCCTAGGTTTACATCTGCAATCGTACTTACAAATCAAAAAGTATTTTCCAAGCTCCAGTTCCTCTGTCTACAGAAGAAGATGATCAGATCTTACACAGGCTGAATAGCCTAAAGAAGGAAGGCTGAGATGCTCAGGACACAAACTCTTTATAATGCAAACATGCATTCCAAATGGAAAATTCAATACCTGACCTCATACAATAAATTTCACCAAAATACAGGCACACTAAAAGTATTATTTTAAATTGCTCTCAGACTATGTGTATAAACTATCTATGAATCATAAATAAATTTTATGTCTATACATGAGTTCCATCCCCAAGATTTCTCACTATGCATATACAGTATTTCAAAATCTGAAGAAAAGTCATATCTAAAACAATTTTGGTCCTGAATATTTCAAATAAGGGATGCCCTACCTGTAGAAAGGGAAATGATACAGACATGATAATATATAGGTGCCGCTACTGGACAACAACTGTAACACATTATCGCACAAGACAGTCTACAAAGAAATAGAAATAACATCATAGTGTGTGGGATTTTAAAAACACCACACAGCCCCCAACCCCCAAAATAATTCCAATATGTGCTATAGCACAGATGAACCTCAAAGCTATGATAAACAAAAGATCAAGTCACAGAGGAGCAACTTTATCCCATGGGTGGCACATAAGTACAAGGGACAGGGGATTATAGGCTGAGGGACAGAGATGGGGAGGTACTGGTCAAGGAATATGGAATATTAGTTTTGGGAACAAAAAACTGTTTGGACAACATAAATATCCTATTACTCTACCTACCAAACTGTACACTTGATGACAAAGAAGGTAACTTTGAGGTTATGCATATTTTCCCACAGTTAATTTTTTTAAAACAAAATATTTTTAAAAACAAAAGAAAATAACTGTTGAAATGGAAAGGAACTAGCTAATGCCTGATGGGAGACTCAATGGCAGTTTTGCTTTTTAGTTTACACACCTCTTCACTGTTGCAAACGCAATGAGCTCACTACGAAACCCATCCTATCCAAAGGTTTCTTATTGTATATGCCCAAAAGCTGTGCAATCTAAGAGCTAAAGAACCAATTAATTTTTAAAGATATAGATAGATAAAATTTTGTAACCATAATGTAATATATTATATAATATAAATAATATATAATATTATATATTATGGTTACAAAATTTTATCTATCTATAAGTATGTATGTGGATGGATGGATAGATAGATAGATAGATAGATAGATAGATAGATAGATAGATAGATATTAGAGCAAGAAAAAATAACAAACTGGGATTTTTTGCTAGATAGATATGGTTTTTATAAATTTTATATTGTTTATATGGTTAGATAGAGTTTATATAAATTTTAATTATAAATTGACAATATAAAGTATAAATAATATACATTGTATTATTTAATAGTATGCTTGGCAATTCTTATTAAAGGATAGATGGACAAACTTGAGTAGTGGTCTACTTCCTAAGTCCCAGAAAATCTTATTCTCTAGAATAGGCAAGCATGTATTATTGCTATCCACTGACAGTAGTATCCCTAAAACATGGGACAGTATGTAGGAAAGAAGGGAGTAACACACTTGTTGACAGTGCCCTCCTTTGAAAGCTTTACTAATTCTGAAAAGTTACATTGATTCTACTTATAAACATACCAGGCAAAGCACCGAAGATGGACAAAGACGGTTTAGGTTTAGACAAAGATCTCCTTCTGGGATGCTTCTTGGGCAACTCTGACCTCAGTGGCACAGATATGAGCTAAGTTGCTGCTGAGTTCATGTGAAAAGACTGTTAGAGGCACATCTGTACAGATGGGAACATAGCAAGGGCTGGTATCATCTAATAGTTAGTGTTATTATAAAGCTACTATCACTGACGTTCTATTTCAGGAGCGAAACAGCTCTGAAACATTTTATCTCATGATCTATGTGGTTATAGCTCTCAGACAAACATGTTATCCTTTTGTGTGTGGCCATGTCTGATCAGTGAGAAGGCTTCTCCTTCCACTGCGATATTCTTACAAATGAATTTCTCAATTCAACTCAAATTGCTTTCCCAGGCCTTTGTTTCCCCCATTTTCATTCTCAGCAGAAACATGTTCTACCTACTTTTCATGAGCATAATTTATTTTTAAGTTTGAGTCTGAGAACAGAGCTGCCTCCCTTGTTTTAAGTCGTGTTCCAGGTTGGTCATTGTTTCCACAGCCCACCAGCATTTAGAAGGAAGTGTGATGTGATATGCACAGAAGGAACTGAGTCTCATGAGCTCTATCACATGTCATTACAAATTTGACAAGACAGTTTTGTGGCTGGGTTGATGTCCCAATTCCTCTACTGGAAGTCTTGCCTGGTTACAGGAAATGGCCCATTCAGGCACGTTATCCTCCATTTCTAGGAGTCTTAGTTAGGGTTGACCTCATAGACTCCTGGGAATTTCCATAGCTTTAGGTTTCTAGCTTATTCCAGAGATGTACCCCCTGCACCATGATTCCAGTTGTCTAGCCCACTATTCTCCCTCTCCCCATCTTCCCCCTGGTGTACAAGATGTGCAGGAGTAAAATTGGAGAAATTGAGGGAGTGGTCAACCAATGACTGGTTCAGCTTGGGACCCACACTGAGAGGGAAACAACCCCAACACTGTTAATGATATTCTGCTGTACTTGCAGACAAAAGCAACTAGCAGAACCATTGTCAGAGAGTCTTCACCCAGAAACTGATGGGAACAGATACAGAGACCCACAGCCTAACACTAAGTAGTGCTCAGAGAAGCCTGCAGAAGAAGGGGAGGAAGATCTGTAGGCGCCAGAGAGGTCAACAACACTACGAGAAAACTTACAGAATCCACTAACCTGGCCTCATAAGGGTCTATAGAGACTGAACAAGGGAGCATGCACAAGACTCACCTAGGCCCTCTGCACATATGTAACAGATGTGCAGCTTGGTCTTATGTGGAACCCCTAACAGCAGGAGCAGAGACTATTTATGACACTGTTGCCTGCCTTTGGGACCCTTTCCTCCCAGTGGGCTGCCTGTTCTATCCTCAGTAGGAGAAGATGCCCCTAGTCTTACTGCAATTTGATATGCAAAGGCTTCTTAATAACCAGGGAAGGCCTCCCCTTTTCTGAGAAGAAAGGGAGGAGGAGGAGGTTTGGGGTGATGTGAAGATCTGAGATAAGAGGAGGGAGGGGGAAGAACTGTGTCAGGAAACTGTAAAGCTAATTAATTTATTTATTTAAATATTTTTTAACAAGAGAGGTTGGAAAGATGACTCAGCACTTAAAAGCACTCACAGCTCTTGCTGAGAATCGGGATTTGGTTCCAGGCACCCACACCAGGCGGATTGCAACCTCCTGTAATTCCAGTTCCAGGAGTGCCAATGCCCTCTGGCCTCAATGGGAACTTGCAGGTGCATGATGCAAATAAATTTCCATGATGTTCATAAACTCATGCAGGCATGCACACACACACACACACACACACACACACACACACACACACACACGCTCACCATAAATAAAAGTAAATAAATCTTTTAAAAAATTGGCATAAGTGCTCATGAAAACTGGACATATTTTCATATTAATGCTAGCCAGCCCTGAAGTGCTTGTGTCTTACATTAGGCAGCAAGTAGCTGAAAGGAAAGTGAAGTTCAATCTAGGACAAGATTGGAGGCTTGTAGATTTTCTATGATGTTGAAAGAAGATTGGAATTTTTAGTCATATAATAGAGTTTATGTCTCATAATAAATCATAAGTAAATGGTGTCAAATAACATGAACAACTTTAAGGTGTTTTATCATAGCATATTAACAAATACATTTCACTTCACCAGAACTTGTCTTCATATTAAGAATGTAAAAAGAAACATAGGAATGTGTGTTTCTTTAGAAAAAATAGAAGGAAGAAGAAGAAGAAGAAGAAGAAGAAGAAGAAGAAGAAGAAGAAGAAGAAGAAGAAGAAGAAGAAGAAGAAGAAAGAGAGAGAGAGAGAGAGAGAGAGAGAGAGAGAGAGGGTGGAGGAAACCAACCAGCCTATTGGCCTATACTGAAGATCATAAAAAGAAAGACACAGAGATGGGTGAGCGTGCAGCCATCATATAGTGATACTTAAACAGATCTGTATTACAAAACCATTTTCATCAATTCTGCAACACAAGTTTTTAAACCTATATGCTAATTTAAAATTATACCCAAACACTTGTTTCTAAATAATTATAAAATAAAGATTGGTGTCCATTTTTAAACACCAGGTATAAGGCATAAGCATTCTAAATATTACATATAAAATAAGCATAAGAAAAAATGGTTTTAGTTCTGTAGTCAAGACTGTTTCCAGGCAACCATCATTAGAATAAGTGCAATGTATTTCAGAATCTTTTTATGTATTAAAAACTGCAGAGAGCAGGTAAGGGAGCCATCTTGTCTCCCAGGTCCCTCTGAGACCAGTGTGCACAGATCAGCTCACAGACTTCGGAGGGCGAGCAGCGTACTGCAGAAGAGACACAGCTTCTGGGACAGATCACCATTTCTGGCAGCAGACATCCAGACACCTTCCCTGCCAGAGGAGAGGTGGCTGCCCAGGAGGGCTGAGACCCCCAGAGCAGGCTGTGCAGGGGCACAAACAGATTGCGGAAGCAACCCATCTTCTGGTACAGGCCCCATTTTGGGCCTTCATCTTCAAACAGGAGGCAAGTCTGAATGCCAGACCTCTGTGCACCTTCCCTGCAAGAGGATAACTTGCCTGAAGAGAGTACTCTGACCACTGAGACTCAGAAGAAAGCTGGACTCCCAGGACAGCTGACAGAGGCTAACAGAATCACAGGAGGAACAGGCTCCAGCCAGACACAACTATAACAACTAACTTCAGGGATGACCAAATGGTGAAAAGCAAATGTAAGAATCTTACCAACAGAAACCAAGACTTCTCACCAACATCAGAGCCCAGCACACCCACCTCAGCCAGTCCTGGATACCCCAACATACCCGAAAAGCAAGATTCAGATTCAAAATCATATTTCATGATGCTGGTAGAAGACCTTAAATAACTCACTTAAAGAAATACAGAACAACAGCAATAAAGAGGTAGAAGTCCTTAAAGAATCACAAGAAAACACTGCTAAACAGGTGATGGAATTCAAGAACACTACCCAAGACCTAAAAAGGGATGTAGAAACAATAAAGAAAACCCAAAGTGAGACAACTCTGGAGATAGAAACCCTAGGAAAGAAATCAGGAAACATAGATGCAAGCATCAGCAACAGAATACAAGACATAGAAGAGAGAATCTCAGGTGCAGAAGATTCCATAGAGAACATGGGCACAAAAATCAAAG
Source organism: Mus minutoides (assembly GCA_902729485.2). NCBI lineage: Eukaryota > Metazoa > Chordata > Mammalia > Rodentia > Muridae > Mus > Mus minutoides. The sequence continues at coordinate 56,730 of CACVCL010029168.1, read as the reverse complement.
AAAATGCAAAATGCAAAATGATCCTAACTCAAAACATCCAGGAAATCCACAACACAATGAGAAGACCAAACCTACGGATAATAGGAGTAGATGAAAATGAAGATTCTCAACTTAAAGGGCCAGAAAATATCTTCAACAAAATTATAGAAGTAAACTTCCCAAACCTAAAGAGAGAGATGCCCATGAACATACAAGAAGTCTACAGAACTCCAAATAGACTGGACCAGAAAAGAAATTCCTCCCAACACATAATAATCAGAACAAAAAATGCACTAAATAAAGACACAATATTAAAAGCAGTAAGGGAAAATGTCAAGTAACATATAAAGGCAGGCCTTTAAGAATAACACCAGACTTCTCACTAGAGACTATGAAAGCCAGAAGATCCTGGACAGATGTTATACAGACCCTAAGAGAACACAAATGGCAACCCAGGCTGCTATACCCAGCAAAACTCTCAATTACCATAGATGGAGAAACCAAAGTATTCCATGACAAAACCAAGTTCACACAGTGCCTTTCCAGGAATCCAGCCCTTCAAAGGTTAATAGAGGGAAAACACCAACACAAGGACAAAAACTACACCCTAGAAAAAGCAAGAAAGTAATCCATCAACAAACCTAAAAGAAGACAGCCTCAAGAACAGAATCCCAACGTTAATAACAAAAATAACAGAAAGCAACAATTACTTTTCTCTAATTTCTCTTAACGTCAAAGGACTCAATTCCCCAATAAAAAGAAATAGACTAATAGACTGGCTACACAAACGGATCCAACATTTTGCTGCTTACAGGAAACCTACCTCAGGAAAAAAGACAGACACTACTACCTCAGAGTGAAAGGCTGGAAAACAATTTTCCAAGCAAATGATCCTAAGAAACAAGCTGGAGTGGCCATTCTAATATCTTCTAATATTGAATAAAATTCACTTTCAACCCAAAGTTATATTAAAAAAAAAAAAGACAAGGAGGGGCACTTCATACTCATCAAAGGTAAAATCTACCAAGATGAACTCTCAATTCTGAATATCTATGCTCCAAATGCAAGAGCAGCCACATTCATTAAAGAAACTTTAGTAAAGCTCAAAGCACACATTGCACCTCACACAATAACAGTGGGAGACTTCAACGCCCCACTCTCACCATCGGACAGATCCTGGAAACAGAAACTAAACAGAGACACATGAACACTAACAGAAGTTAAGAAAAAAATAGATTTAATACATATCTACAGAACATTTTAACCTAAAACAAAAGGATATGCCCTTTTCTCAGCACATGGTAACTCCTCCAAAACTGACCATATAATTGGTCACAAAATAGGCCGCAAAGGATACAAAAATACTGAAATTATTCCATGCATCCTATCAGATCACCACGAACTAAGGCTGATCTTCAATAACAGCATTAATAATAGAAAGCCAGCATTCACGTGGAAATTGAACAACACTCTACTCAATGATACCTTGTTCAAGGAAGAAATAAAGAAATTATAGACTTTTTAGAGTTTAATGAAAATGAAGCCGCAACATACCCAAACTTATGGGACACAATGAAGGCATTCCTAAGAGGAAAACTTATAGCCCTGAGTGACTCCAAAAAGAAACTGGAGAAAGCATACACTAACAGGCTGACAGCACACCTACAAGCTCGAGAACTAAAGGAAGCAAATTCACCCAAGAGGAGTAGATGGCAGGAAATAATCAAACTCAGGGCTGAAATCAACCAAGTGGAAACAAAAAGAACTATTCAAAGAATCAACCAAACTAGGAGCTGGTTCTTTGAGAAAATCAACAAGATAGATAAACCCTTAGCCAGACTAACTAGAGGGCACAAAGACATTATTCTAATTAACAAAATAAGAAATGAAAAATGAGACATAACGACAGAACCAGAGGAAATCCAAAACATCATCAGATCCTACTACAAAAGGCTATACTCAACAAAACTGGAAAACCTGGATGAAATGGACACCTTCCTAGACAGATACCAGGTACCAAAGTTAAATCCGGATCAGATTTACGATCTAAACAGTCCCATTTCCTCTAAAGAAATAGAAGCAGTCATCAATAGTCTCCCAACCAAAAAAAGCCCAGGACCAGATGGGTTTAGTGCAGAGTTCTATCAGACCTTCAAAGAAGACCTACTTGAACTCTCCTCAAAGTATTTCACAAAATAGAAACAGAAGGTACTCTACCCAATTCATTCTATGAAGACAAAATTACTCTGATACCTAAACCACACAAAGATCCAAGAAAGAAAGAAAACTTCAGACCAAATTCTCTCATGAATATCGATGCGAAAATACTCAATAAAATTCTCGCTAACCAAATCCAAGAACACATCAAAACGATCATCCAACATGACCAAGTAGGCTTCATCCCACAGATGCAGGGATGGTTTAATATACGGAAATGCATCAACGTAATTCAATATATAAATAAACTCAAAGACAAAAACCACATAATCATCTCCTTATATGCTGAGAAAGCATTTGACAAAATCCAACACCCATTCATGATAAAAGTCTTAGAAAGATCAGGAATTCAAGGCCCATACCTAAACATAATAAAAGAAATCTACAGCAAACCAGTAGCCAACATCAAATTAAATGGACAGAAACTCGAAGCAATCCCACTAAAATCAGGAATTAGACAAGGCTGCCCACTTTCTCCCTACCTATTCAATATAGTACTCGAAGTCCTAGCCAGAGCAATTGGACAACAAAAGGAGATCAAGGGGATTCAAGTTGGAAAGGAAGAAGTCAAAATATCACTCTTTGCAGATGATATGATATTATATATAAGTGACCCTGAAAATTCCACGAGAGATCTTCTAAATCTAATAAACAGATTCAGTGCAGTAGCTGGATATAAAATTAACTCAAACAAATGAATGGCCTTTCTCTACACAAAGGATAAACGGGCTGAGAAAGAAATTAGGGAAACAACACCCTTCACAATAGTCGCAAACAGTATAAAATACCTTGGTGTGAATCTAACTAAGGAAGTAAAAGATCTATATGATAAGAACTTCAAGTCTCTGAAGAAAGAAATTGAAAAAGATCTCAGAAGATGGAAAGATGACACCAAATGCAGACACTACTGCTTACGCCAGCAGGATATTGCTGAAAGGACCCTGATATAGCTGTCTCCTGTGAGGCTTTGACAGTCCCTGACAAATACAGAAGTGGATGCTCACAATCATCTATAGGGCAGAACACAGGGTCCCCAATGTAGGAGCTAGAGAGAGTACCCAAGAGCTGTAGGGGTCTGCAAACCTATAGATGGAACAACAATATGAACTAATCAGAACCCCCAGAGCTCATGTCTCTAGCTGCATATGTATTAGAAGATGGCCTAGTTGGCCATTATTGGGGAAGAAAGGCCCTTGGTCTGACAATGTTTATATGCCCCAGTACAGGGGAATGCCAGGGTTAAGTAGTGGGAGTGGGTGGGTAGGGGAGCAGGGTGGGTGGAGGGTATAGGGGACTTATGGGATAACACTTGAAATGTAAATGAGGAAATTATCTAATAATAAATTTAAAAAATTCAAAAAAAGAAGATGGAAAGATCTCCCATGCTCATGGATTGGCAGGATTAATATGGTCAAAATGGCTCTCCTGCCGAAAGCAATCTACAGATTCAGTGCAATCCCCATCAAAATACCAACTCAATTCTTCACTGAGTTACCAAAAGCAATTTGCAAATTCATCTGGAATAACTAAAAACCTAGGACAGCAAAAACTATTCTCAACAATAAAAGAACCTCTGGTGGAATCACCATGCCTGATCTGAAGTTGTACTACAGAGCAATTGTGATAAAAACTGCATGGTACTGTTACAGCAACAGACAGGTAAATCAGTGGAATAGAATTGAAGACCCAGAAATAAACCCACACAGCTATGGTCACTTGATCATTGACAAAGGAGCTAAAACTATCCCGTGGAAAAAGACAGCATTTTCAACAAACGATGCTGGCACAACTGGCAGTTATCATGCAGAAGAATGCGAATTGATCCATTCTTATCTCCTTGCACAAAGCTCAAGTCTAAGTGGATCAAAGACCTCCACATAAAACCAGAGACACTGAAATTTATAGGGGAGAAAGTGGGGAAAACCCTTGGAGATATGGACATTGGAGGAAAATGCCTAAACAGAACAGCAATGGCTTGTGCTGTAAGATCAAGAATTGACAAATGGGACCTTATAAAATTGGAAAGCTTCTGTAAGGCAAAAGCCACAGTCAGCAAGACAAAAGGCCACCAACAGATTGGGAAAGGATTTTTACCAATCCTAAATATGATAGGGGACTAATATCCAACATCTACACAGAGCTCAAGAAGCTGGACTCCAGAAAAACGAATATCCCCATTAAAAATGGGGTACAGAGCTAAACAAAGAATTCTTAACTGAGGAATTCCATATGGCTGAGAAACATCTGAAAAAATGTTCAACATCCTTAATCATCAGGGAAATGCAAATCAAAACAACACTGAGATTCCACCTCACACCAGTCAGAATGGCTAAGATAAAAAATTCAGGTGACAGCAGATGCTGGCGAGGATTTGGAGAAAGAGGAACACTCCTCCAATTGCTGGTGGGATTGCAAGCTTGTACAACCACTCTGGAAGTCAGTCTGGCGTTTTCTCAAAAAATTGGACATAGTACTACCGAAAGATCCTGCAATACCTCCCCTGGGCATATACCCAGAAGATGTTCCAACTGGTAAAAAGGACACATGTTCCACTATGTTCATAGCAGCCTTATTTATAATAGTCAGAAGTTGGAAAGAACCCAGATGTCCCTCAACAGAGGAATGGATACAGAAAATGTGGTACATTTACACAATGAAGTACTATTCTGCTATTAAAAAAATGAATTTATGAAATTCTTGGGCAAATGGATGTATCTGGAGGACATAATCCTTAGTGAGGTAACCCAATCACAAAAGAAGTCATTGGACATGCGCTCTCTGATAAATGGATATTAGCCCAGAAACTTAGAATACCCAAGATAAGATCTGCAAAACACAAGAAAATCAAGAAGGAAGACCAGCGTGTGGATACATCATTCCTCCTTTGAATAGGAAACAAAATACCCATGAAAGGAGTTACAGAGACAAAGTTTAGAGCTAAGATGAAAGGATGGACCATACAAAGACTAACCCACCGGGGATCCATTCCATAATCAGTCACTAAACTCAGTTACTATTGCATAGGACAGCAAGTGTTTACTGAAGGGACCCTGATATAGCTGACTCCCACAGAAGTGGATGCTCACAGTCATCCATAAGAGGGAGCACGAGGCCCACATTGGAGAAGCTAGAGATAGAACACCAGGAGCTGAAGGGGTCTGCAACCCTAGAAGAGGAACAACAATATGAACTAATCAGAACCCCCAGAACTCATGTCTCTAACTCCATATATAGCAGAAGATGGCCTAGTTGGCCATCATTGGGAGGAGAGGCCCCTTGGTACTGCAAACTTTATATGCCCCAATACAGGGGAATGCCAGGGCAAAGAAGTGGGAGTGGGTGGGCAGGGGAGCAGGGAAGGGGGAGGGGATTTTCGGGATAGCAGTTGAAATGTAAATTAAGAAAATATCTAATAAAATTAAAAAAAAAAAAAAGAAAGCTAGTAAGCACCACCATGGTCTCTGCTGCAGTTGCTGCTCCCACATTCCTTTCTGAATCCTGCCTTAGCTCTCCTGGATGGTAGACTATAACCCATAACCAAATATATTCTTTCTTCCCCAAGTTACTTTTTGGACCTGGTGTTATCACAGCAATAGAAAGCATACTAGGACAGGCTGTATTTTTCAATAATTCATACAAAGGCATTTACACTTCAGTACTGAAGAGAACTACCACAAAGAGTGTCCCAATTTATAAATTCAGTACCTCCCACACATTTTATTTCTAAGGCACAGTATTAGTCAGTCTAGGGCACTTGAGCAGCTAAGTTGTTGTTTTGAGCTTTTGGAGAAAAATGTGGAGACGTTATTGCTTATCCTCCAAAAGACTTGAAATAAGTTATTCACCTTTAAGACATTTATGTTGGAAATGTGTGCGGTGGTAAAGCACACCTTTAATCCCAGCACCTGGGAGGCAGAGGCAGGCGGATTTCTGAGTTTAAGGCCAGCCTGGTCTACAAAGTGAGTTCCAGGACAGCCACGGCTATACAGAGAAACCCTGTCTCGAAAAACCAAAAGCAAAAACAAAAAAAGACATTTATGTTGGCCATATACTCACTGGAGCATGGTCAAAGCCCTGCTGGCCAGCCCCTTAAAGAAACTGAGTCCTTCTCTACCTGTACCCCTCCCAGAAGCCATCAATTGTGGAAACTTATACATCAGTATCCTTATCACAAGGATACTGAGTTCTCTTCAATGGCTTTCTGTCTAGGCTGTTACTTGGTGGCCTGGGGTGTCACAGAAGTATTAGATATACCTTTTTCTCAAGTATGACTCTGCAGTCATCAATACCATGGCAAAAATAGCTTTCTTGTCCTCTATAGTTAACGGACGCATAATTCTTTGCCAAGATCATCTCCCACGTTTCCACATGGTCTTTGGCATTAGCTCACTCCAAGAACCTCAGCATGGTCACCAGTGGCAGTGCACACACAGGCATCAACACAGCCCTCTGATGCTGTGGCATGAGTCACAGACTTTATCACAGCCCTTGGCCAAGCACAGGTCAAGGATGTCAACACAGAAGAAGCTGGAAGCTCAGGCCACTCCCATCAGCACGGCTTCAGGTGACAGCAGAGATCGCAGGCATCTGCATGTCCTTCAGTAGTAGGGCAGATCATGGATAATAACGTGGCATTAGGTGGCTACACAGGCCACAGATGACTACATGTTAGTTTTTTGTTTGTTTGGTGTTTTGAGATAGTCTCTCTACAGTGCCCTGGCTGTCTTAGAATTATTTGTTATTTTTTGATACCTACAGCAGGTTTCAGAATGGCTGAGAGATTTTAAAGGCTGAATGTGCCATCCTTCCTGGAGAACAGTCCATAGCGAAGAGGTAAAATTATGATCCAAATTGATACTACAAAGTAAGGCCAAAGCACCTCTGGTCAGCTCCCTGCATCTCTGGTCAGCTCCCTGCACCTCTGGTCAGCTCCCTGCACCTCTGGTCAGCTCCCTGCACCTCTGGTCAGCTCCCTGCACCTCTGGTCATCACTGTCCACCACTGAGGAACTGCAGGGTGTGTCCAAAATTCAGAATTCTTGTTACATATCCAAAAGACAATCATTTTGTATCTGGAATAAGTTCTATTAAAAGCTATATTACCTGTACTTGTCGGTATTCATTCATCTGAATGTAGAGAGACTTAAGGAAGACCCCAAGTGGAGTGCCATAAATATTAATACTTTCTATTTTAAACTACTCTTTAAACTATACTCAGACTACAGCACTATAGCATTTGAAGAGATTCCACTTCACTCAGCAGCTGGTGACAACAGATGCAGAAACCCATAGCCAAAAAGTAGGCAGGCCTTGGGGAATCCTGTGGAAGAATGGGAGGAAGGATTGAAAGAGCCGGGGGTCAAGCACACCACAACAAAACCTACAGAATCAAATAACTTGGGCACAAAGGGGCTCCCAGAGACTGAACCACCAACCAGAGAGCATGCATGGGACAGACCTAGGCTCCCTATGCATGTAACAGATGTACAGCACAGTATTCATTTGGAACCTTGAACAGCAGGAACGGGGGCTGTCTCTGACTCTGCTGCCTGCCTTTGGATTCTTTCCCCCTAACATGACGACACTGACTATCCTCAGTAGAAGATGATTCCCCCAGTCGCTTGGCACCTTCATATGCCAAGGTGAGCTGATATCCATAGGAGGTACCCCCTTCTCTAAGGAGAAAGGGAGGGAGACATAGGGAGAGGAAGGGACTGGAACGAGAGAAGGGAGGGGAAGGTCTGATTGGGATGTAAAAAGTAAATAAATTAATTAGTGAAAAAATAGAGTTTCTGACCTTAGCGACAACAAAAAATGAAAGAGAGAGAGAGAGAGAGAGAGAGAGAGAGAGAGAGAGAGAGAGCTCTAAACAGACTGTAGCTACCCTGCAAAGAAACTCAGGTCAGCAGCAACTAGACCTTGCAAACAACATTTACATCTCTTCCTCAGAAACCTTTTTAACAACTGCTAGGAGACCATAAAAGGAAAATCCACATTGTAAAACTCAAATTCAGTACATGCATATGATGTTGCCCATAACATAATAAGTTTTATGTTCTATGTATTTGATTTGGAGAATTTTTTCAATCAATAACTCTTAAAGTATTCTGCCTTTAACAGGGAGCGAGGGAGGGAGGGAGGGAGGGAGGGAGGGAGGGAGGGAGGGAGGGAAAGAGAACATGCCACTCCAACACATAGTAAGCTAAAATATAGAGATTGAATATACCTGGCTATAATTTGAAGTATAATATGCTACATCGCCTGACAGGCTGGAAAGTCTAGGCGCAGTCCCCAGGAAAAAATTCCATGGAAACTTAGTCTCCTGGAATCGTGACATCCTGTATAAAGAATGCTCCAATGTCCTTGCTTTAGTTGGTAAACAGATCTGTGTGCTTTCCTTTAATATTGCTTCATTATAAGTGCGCCTAAGGATTCATATTTTGACATATAGCTAAGTTAGATTCTAGGCAGTCCTTGATCCAACCTTAGCAAAGTATAGCTAAGTCACTGCCCTACACAGGAATGCACCACTATCTAGGAATAGGGAAGTTTGTGGCCTGAGAAGGAACCAGACTAGATACTTAGAACTATAGCTAGCTGAGTTACACCCAGATACAAGTATTTACAATGGCCTAGGGGGAAGGTGGACTAAGGCAAGGGCAGGAAGCCCTTGCCCCTGGCTTCTAAGCTGACCTTAGGTGGAGTTTTGGGTTTTTTATGGTTTTTTTTTTTGGGGGGGGGTCGAAACAGGGTTTTTCTGTACAGCCCTGGCTGTTGTTTTTGATCCCATTTGTTAACCTTGAATCTTATCCCAGTTGGTCCCTGCCAGTCCTTCCCCACTTGCATTACTGTTTTGTTATCTTGCTGGTGTGTCACCTAACTTCCCCATTTTCTTCTGTATAAAAGTCTGATGCTCAATTTGACAAATTACATTCAGATTCTACACACCCTCTCGTGTGGTCTCTGTTTGTCACCCACTTTCACCGAAACCTTGCCCACTTGACTTCAGAGAACTCAACCCACGCAGACAAGAGATCCAGAGGGTCTGTGGCAATAATATACTAAAATTATATTAAGCTATCAATTAGAATTAATAAAATGAACCTGGAAAACATAACCAAATACTACATTATAAACCTGAAATATCAAAATAATTTTAATTGAGTTACAGCATAAATTAAGTAGTTTTCCATATACGATTATACTCTTTCTCTGGGTATAACTGAAATTTTAATTATATTTAGTTAGAATAATATAAGAATCTTATAATTACTGTGTTATTGACTGGGGGATAAGAAAATGGTCACCTCTGTTCTTTTAAATATATAGCCTATATTGATATTAGCAAATCATTGTCATAGACTCAATTATCAGTCTATCATAAATAAATAATTACCCCCAAAGTGGAAATAGTTCTGAGACCATCACACACTGTCTCTAGTTAAATGAGTCACAAACACAATGCCTTCTTCCAGATTTGACTCGGAAAATCCCCAAAGACTCTTGGGATCTTCTAACATCTAATACTGTTGCCTCTAAACGTACCTCTACCTGCCCTACAGCTGGATAAGCTCGCTAACTTACTGTACCTCACACACATGAAGCATCTCACTGAAGCTGACCTAGCAGGTAAAGGGCACCTTTCCAGGCAGACACCTGAAGTCCACATCACAACAGAAAGCAGGAAAGCTGCTCAACCTCACTTAGCATTGGAATTTTCTTTCCTAGGATGTTCTTTGAAGAAGGTAGCCTGAAAATTTGAAAATACAGTTTATAGATACACTCTTACACAAAATACTAGTAATAATGCATTTTGTCTTCTAAAACAGAGATAAGTTGTAGCTGGTTGAGGTTTCAGCTAACATGAAGCCATATGTCCACCCTGCTCCTTCACCTCTATCTAAAGAATACATTTGTATCACTCATTTCTCTGTTTTTTTAAGCACATTTGATACCACATCAGTTTCGCTGTGTCTACTCCAATCAACAGCTTTCTTACATTTTTCAACACCAACTCTAAAATACTCTACTAATTATATGACTGGAACTAAAACATAAAAAATCCACAGGGCAAACGTTTGGGGAAATGTATACCAAACATAGAAGTTTTTCAAAACTTTAATAAAATTTTTTCTCTAAACTTTAATAAAATTCTTACCTTCAAAAACAGCTACCAGCATCTCTCCAATAGGATGCTATAAATGTTTTAAGCAAGATATGACTAAATAGTGCACATTCTTAGTCCCTAGGCATCAATGCCCTGTGATGCTGACCAGTCATTATGACAGCACAAAGACCCTATGTGCATTTCTGTATGGTCTCTGGTGGGATGGTCCAGCTCTTCCAACCTTCTGAAGCATTCCCTACTCTTCCTAGTGCTCCCAAAACTTAGAAGAAGTTTCTGTTACTACATCAGTTATTTTGCAAAACTACGTAGCTAGCTGCTGCACATGCAAATGAAGATAACACAGGATGTTGGATGGCCACTTAAAGGGATAGTAAACAGCCTGAAAAAAAAATCCCAAAGTCGCTCTGCTCTTTGGTTTCTTGTCTCTCCCATCATGGGGCATTAAAGCTACTTTGAAGCGCATCTTATCTACTAGCTATGTAGAGAGACAGAGAAAGATTTAAATTTAAAAGGCAGAGCCAGACATGGTGGTACACATCTGTAATGCAACTCTCCGGAGCTGGGGAAGGGGGATTGTCAGTGCTAGTCCAGCATGTGTAACAGAGACCTCTCCCCCTCTCAAACATAATCAGGTCTGTAACTCTGACTTAAGAATTCTCGTGGCTAGACGGCTCAATAGGAGAGAAGCAGCTCTTGCTTTACTACAAGAGGACACCAACAGATTTTCAGTTCCCACCCACACTGGGCAGCTCACGGTCATTTGTAATCATAGCTCCAAGATATCCGACAGTCCCCTTTGGCTTCAATAAGTGCACATGTGCATACACACACAATATGCATCTACAGACACATACATATAAAAAATAAGTAAGTCTTTAGGGGAAAAAAAACCCTCCAGTAGCAGTTAAAAAAAAAAAAAGACTGCAGTCCATAGTTTATCTCCAAACAATTAATTGGCTTTAAATAGAAGTTTGTGGCAAAAGCAATACTAGAAACAGAAACTTAGAAAATTAGAACAACTAATTTAGTAGTCATCAAATGAATCTACTCTTTTACAATACTGTTTAAATAAACTGATATACAAAATGGTCATGAAAATAACACTAGCAATATACTAAACTTTCCAGACCACAGATAATGTCTATTCTTCCAAACTCTTTTCTCATTGGACTGTGTCTGAAAATGAGCTGAGAAGATGTTGTGCCATATATCTTAGAGGTTTATAGTATCAACTCTTGAAAAAGCATCAGGTAGGTCTATATTTCTATCTCTGGACTTTCTGAAGCTCCAGACTGAGGGCAATGGCTCTGCTGTAACTTCTATAAACCAGAGCTCTCTAATTTGCATGTACACACACACACACACACACACACACACACACACACAGACACAAACAATTAAAATAAAAAACTTTTTAAAAAATAAATAAAAAGGTAGAACATATTTCTGTGATCCTTGACTTGGGAGTCCTTTTTGTGAACACACAGGAGTGGAATAGCTGGATCATGAGGAGAATCTGTTTTTAATTTTGTGATTAACTTTTATATTGCTATTCTGTAGTGGCTAGACAACTTTACATTCCCACCTGCAGGTTTTCTTTGTCCACATCTTCAGTATTATTTTTTATTGTCTATTTTCTTAATGATTTCCAATCCAACCAAGGTGAGATGGAATGTCGATCTAGTTTTAATCTGCATTTCTACTGATTAATATATGTATCAGTAGAATCAAAACTGCCCAGGGGAGGAAAAGTGACCTGGTAAGTCAGAGCATCTCTCAACTATATAATATACAATATTCTTACATGGCACCCTAAACAAAAATACATAAGAAACATTTTAAGTTGAAAAGTGAGTCTAAATGAACAAACAGAAAATGACCAGTCTATAATGAAATCTCCAGTCATTTGTTGAAATGGGGAAATATTATGTTTACTTAAATGAGGACACATTACATTTATTCCAAGAATCGGTTTCTCAAATTAAAATATTACTAAATTTTCATCCATAACCATACATCTTCTTCCCCTTTTCTGTTGTGGTATCTAACAGAAAGTTTCAAGTCAAGATATTTCCTCTAATGCCTTATAGAATTCATTTTCATAGTCTAGTTCACAAAAACATCACCAAAGGTTTCTTTTTACCTAAAAACACTGAGTCCGAGCTTTGAAAGAAAATGACAGCCTCTCAGATAAATCTAATCATTTCCATCATAAAAATCATGGTAAATTCCCCAAAGAGTGACAGTGATTTCTCTAGTCAGAAAGTCTTGGTGCTCAGTTTTCACCTAGGCTGGCAGCCAGTAAGGAAGGCCTAGTGATCCTATCTCTACCCCCACACACACCATCTACTAACTCTGGGGTTAGGCATTGCACAGTCAAGCTGAGGTATGCATGTAGGCACTGGGGATCTGAAAGCAGGGACCTGAAAGAGATGATACTGAAGGACTGGAGGAAGGAAAGCTGGAGATTGGCAATGTGGACAGACAGACCATCTGAGTGCTCAAAATGAACATAATTCTCACCAAAAAGACCTTGCTCCCTTTCCTTCCCTTCCCTTCCCTTCCCTTCCCTTCCCTTCCCTTCCCTTCCCTTCCCTTCCCTTTCCCTTTCCTTTTTTGTTCTTGACTGGCGCTTCACATCTTCCCAATCACTTTGAGTTAGAAAGCTCAGAATGCAATTTAATACTTCCTGTGTATAACTACTTCTTCAGTAAGTAATCCACTCTGGCGACTTTAAGTATACAAGTAAGGTGATTGTGTCCAAAATCTACTCTCTACCTCTAACTCATACTTCCAACTACTAGCTGATCTTCACTTTGAAGATCTAAGTATCTCCAACTTAATACAGCATCCACCCTGCCCACTTCTCTCCCCTATTTTATCTGATGCCAGCAGGGCTTAGGGCATGGGTATTCACTTTCTCCAAAGACCAGTATTTGGACAGCTATTTAAGAAATAAGGACAATGACAATAGAAAAAAAACTAAGTATCTGGAAAGAATTCATTCTAAGAACTATTTGATTCTCGGAAAATTGTCCACAGCTGCCTGCTATGTCGATGCCTGGAGACATTCTAGATTCCATCATGTCTAGCATAATTCTTCGGCTTTTCATTAGACTCTAAATTTTTTTTCATGTTTTATAAAAATAGACTCTAATCACATGTGTCCATAACTATTCTGAGTTCTACTAGGTAAATTGCAAAAAACTGTAAATCATTCACTTAGCAAACTATTAAGTCCCTAGGGGGTTATGTCATCTCTCCATGGACAATGCAGTGAGAAAGAAATATTCCACGTGCTTCCCACTTCAGGCCACCTAAGATTGTCCTAGGCCACAGACTTTGGTAATTCTTTCCTCGTTTTTTCATATACTGTGGCAGATCAAATCACCTTGGCCAAATATAGTTAAGTGTTCCTACCTTTATGCAAGGAAGCATCCAGGTCTACCTGTATATCTTCAAGTCAGGCAGGCCTGGTAACTGTCCCTGGAATGTTATCAGGAAACAATACAGAAAAGGCTTCACATTTTTTTTTTTTTTTTTTTTTTGGTTTTTCGAGACAGGGTTTCTCTGTATAGCCCTGGCTGACCTGGAACTCACTTTGTAGACCAGGCCGGCCTCGAACTCAGAAATCCGCCTGCCTCTGCCTCCCGAGTGCTGGGATTAAAGGCATGCGCCACCACGCCCGGCGGCTTCACATTTTTTAAGGAGTCACTAACCTGCAGTGATGTGAGGTCCCTGAGTGTATACTATGCTGATTGTCCACTATCAATAGGTCTCATTGTGAACTCTGCTATATTTTCCTGATCATACTAAAAAATTAAAAGGAAGTTTCACAGAAGTAGCTCTCAGACCCCGTACTGTTGGTTTTAACTTTGAGAGTTCTAACTAACTCAGGAATTAGCCTTATTCCAACTTAGAATGCATCTCTATGATAGGAATGTCATAACCCTGTTATTTCATTTCCTCCTCTAATCTTCTGTAGGTTTTAAATATCTCATGTTTACCCTTAGGGGTTAGGAAGTTAGAATAGAGAAAGAATGATTAGCCGAAAGGTCAGGCAGAAGTTTTAAATTCTCAGCTATTTGCCTCTACCCTACAGCACTTCAACCATAAAAACATCTCTTCATCAGGGTAAGCATGAGTATCACACCATTACATAATTCTCAAAGATCTACAATACAGGCTCCCATAGGAGAGCCTCACAGACTCATGGAAAAGCACCATCTAGTGGCAAGAAGAGTTACTGGCTGTGGGTGTGGTTGATGCAAAGGATTTAGGATCCAAACCCAAATCACAGATAGCTCTTGTTCATGACCCAATTTTGTTAACAAATTTAATCATGTAGCTACTGTTTCCAGGGGGAGGCCAGGTTTCAGGTAATGGTAAAGCATCCACAGTGACTGGGACAATACAGTGCTGGCTGGCTTGGCATCGTGAGACCCTCTTGGAGTGAGAGTGTAAACAAGGTCTATACTGAGGGGGCCCCAATTACATATGTTATGCCCCAACTAATCCTCACAGTACCCAGTAAATTAATTATTAAACCAACCACTAAGAAACTATTTCTGTGTCCTCAAATGTGGGTAAATCAAGTAAAGCAGTAGGTGGAATTGTCTAAAAATGCACATTAGGCTATGTATAATATGGATAGGAGACCCATCTGCTAGATCTCAGCAAGTCTCTCAAACTGAAAGCATCACATGCTAGCTAACAGGGGGCAGGCCCCACCTTAGTCTGGAACCCGGTGAGATAAGTTTGGGATCATGGAGTTTGGGATCATGTCTAAGAAAAAAACCAAGGTTAGCAAACAGTTTAACTCAAGCCAGTGCTTCCTGAAGCTGGACACGATGCTGGGGTGGGACCACAAGTGTCCTCACAGACAAGCCTTCCTCTCACAAAGCCTGCAACTCCGGTTCCTGAAGTAACTTTTGTTTCTTAGTGGAAAAGTTGACAGACCAGTAGATCCTTCTGCCACATAGGAAGAGTCTCATTAATCTATAACCTGCTTCCAGAGAAGAGGAAAAGTTTCCCAGAGATTTAAAAAAAAAAGTTATCTGCTTCACAAGAGAAACCTTTGTAAGTTATTATCCGAAGATTAAATATCCAAAAGCATCTTTGTCTCCCTCCCTTCCTGAGATAGATGGGTGTAGGCTGAGACTTGCTTTCAGGATACAGAATCTTTTTAGTACAGTTCCATTCTTTGAGTCCTCTCTTATTTACAGAATTAGACCAACCCTACACTAAGAACTAGGAGCTGTAACACACACAATGAAATTCCAGATCTGGGGCTGGGGCTTGTTCAATGGTAGGGCTTGTCTATGTTGTGCAACGACCCAGGTCTGAAACCCAGAATCACTATTTTTTTTTTTTGTAGACTAACAATAATGAAAAAATTCAATCCCAAATCTATATTAACAAGATAACAGATTATTGAGATTTATAAGTAAAAAAGAAAGAAGCTAGAGAAGGGAAACTGGGTCTTCCTCTTCCCCTTCCTAGACATGCTAGTTTTGTGACCAGTAAGGAGATCACACAGGACAGGTATCTTTGCAAACATTGGAACAGAGACTGATGGGTAAAGACAGCAATGAAGCCCAGAGAAAGTGAAAGAGAGCATCTGTGATGGATTGAATAGAAGAGGCCCCATAGGCTCATGGGACTGGGACTACTAGGAGGTGTGGCTCAGTTGGAGGAAGTGTGTTAGTGGGGGTGGGCTCTAAGATTTCAGAAACTCAAGCCAGGCTCAGTGTCACTTTCTCTTCCTGCTGCCTGCTGATCTAGATGTAGAACTCTCAGCTGCCTCTCCAGCAACATGTCAGCCTGTACACTGCTATGCTACATGCCCTAACAATATGGACTAAACCTGTGAAATGTAAGCCAGCACCAATCAAATGGTTCCCTTTTATAAGAGTTGCTGTGGTCACTGTGTCTTCACAGCAACAGAAACCCTAAGACAGAACCTACTCATAGATGCAGCCCTGTTGAAGGACTAGAGCCTAAGCAGAAGACTAGAACGGGAGATCACAGATGGAGTCCACGGCCGCAGTGTTGGGGAGGACACCCGTGTTCCAGAGAAGAAGGATGCAGAGAATACTTCGTGCTAGCACCCAACCCCCATGAGTACTAACTCTTGAGTGAAACTGCTCAGAGACCAAGTATGTTGAGCTGGAGTAAAAGAAAACAAACACTGGTTACACGCAAAAAGAGCAGTAAATATATTAAGGATACTCCTCCTTTCTTCACCTGTAGAGGAAGGAATAAATATGGAAAGGAAGAAAACTGGAAGGTAAAGCTGGAATTTGAGTTACCAAATCAACTCATGAACACAAGACAACTGATAAACAAGGACTACACAGATAAGAAAACAATTTCCATGTAACTCTCTGTATGTATGTGTCTGTCTGTTTCTCTCCTGTCTGTCTTTCTCTGTCTGCCTCTCTTTTCTGTCTCTCTGTTTCTTTCTCTGTCTTTGTCTCTTTCTCTATGTGTATGTATGTGTGTGCATGCATAGGTTCCTTCACTATCCTTAAGAACTAGAAATAGCAACTTCAAAATGGCAATAATTGTATTTTGTGCCCAGATCATCTCTTCTAAATATTTTTCTTCAAATGAACATAAATAGGAACCTGAAAGAAACTGCTGATGATAATGAGACTGAATATCTTAGAAAGTAACTGAGTGTTCAAAGTGCTGGGCATGCTAGTGGCACCAGCCTGGAATCCCAGCACTTAGGGACACTAAAACTAAAAGATCATGTATTCAAGATCATTCAAGGTGACACATAAAATTCCAATCCAACCTGGGCTACATAAGATCCTGATACAAAAACAAAACAAAAAACAAAAATAAACAAAAAGAACAAAAAATTTCACAATACCTGTACACCAAAGAATTACAGATGTCAGCTGGGGGACCACTGAGTATCAAAATGATAATAGATGCCAGAATGATGATACATGCTTATAACCCCAACATCTGGAAAACTGAGGCAGGCATACTCTCACAAGTCTGACCTGGGCTACACAGTGATTGCCAAGCCAGTCAGACATAGCGAAACTTGTCAATAATAATAATAGCAAATTATTCTCTACTGAATAGAAAGGGAAACCAAGAGTCTATCCTGGAATGAAGAACTAAATGAAAATATTAAGGTCTGATGCAGAATTCCAGAGTTTCAAAGTGGCTTTCCAAAAGTACTCATTAATTACAGAAGGAAATAACTGTGCAGCAAAGAATCTTCCCAGATACAAACTTAATGCTAACTATGTGATAGAAATGAGAACCATCAGAGCAGAACAAATGAAAATTAAGTGCTATCTAGAAGGCTTCAGTGAGAAATGCCCAGCCACTCTGGTATAATCTAGCCAAGGAAACATAAATAACTCAAACTCAATCACAAAGAACAATGGACACACTAAAGGGACCTTTACAAAATGACCTCCTGAAGCCCTCAAAAGTATCCATCATAAAAATCCAAAAGAAGCGGGCATGGTGGTGCATGCCTTTAATCCCAGTACTCGGGAGGCAGAGGCAGGCGGATTTCTGAGTTTGAGGCCAACCTGGTCTACAAAGTGAGTTCCAGGACAGCCAGGGCACACAGAGAAACACTGTCTCAAAAAAACAAAAACAAAAAAAAAAAATCCAAAAGAGATAGAAGGGCTTTCTAGATTGAAGGGGTCCAGAGAGACAAGATACTTCAGTGCAAGATTGTAAATGGACAGTCTGCCCTAAATCAAACTCCTAAGGGCACTGGTGAAGGTTGTGTAAGATCTGAGACTTACATGGTGATACTGTTCCAATGTCTGATTAGTTAATGCTATTCTCATTTGGATGCTAATCTGTAATTATGTAAGAGAATGCCTCTATATGCAGAAAACCCACACTGACATATTTCACAATAAGCGTCAACTACATCATGTGTGTATTCTCCCTCATGGGTCAGGGCTGCTGTATCTTGTATCTTAGATTCCAAATTATCTGTAATATGAAATTATCTTAAAATAAAAATTCTAACTTTAAAAAAAAGTGTCAGGCTTGTGAGGGAGTTGTCCATATAAACTATTTGTTTTCCTTTGGGACCCACGCCAAATAAAAGAGTTCACAAGATCATGTACTGGGGAGAAGAGGCTAAGGGCTGACAGCCTAACCATGCACCATCAATCAGAAATAAAACTGGAGGGAAAGGTAGTGTTCTCAGGAAGCACAGGACAAGGGGGTGATTAGAAAACAGTGGGACATTCTAGTTAGGGGACATTTAGGACTCGGGGTATTTGAAACCATTGAAATTCAGAGAGCTATAGGAATTGTAGAGGAGCCGAGTGGCCTTCACAATATCTAAAGTGAAGAATTTGTAAGATGATAAATATGAGCACGAAGAAAATGGTTACACAGGAATAACACATTCCTTAAGTGGGGGTTGGAGTAAGAAGGGAGGTCACACCAGTATCAAGCTGTACAGGTCCATTGACACTGAAGATAAAGTCTAAGATACTAGGTTTAGATTCTCCATTTTGTTTGCTAGGCAACAGAAAGATATTAAAGGATTTGAAAGCAATATCCTAGTTGCAGGAGAGATTAGGAGAGATTAGAGGCAGGAAGATCAGCTAGGAGATTAGTGTAATAAGATTATAAGGGTTGAAATAAAAGCAGAAGAAAGAACTAAAGAGCAACTCATGACGCACTATAAATTTGACAGGATTTTCTAACTAATGACAGGTAAAGGGAGAAATAGAGAGAGATTATTATGATTCTATTTGGGTAAAAAAGCTAACTCCATCAGAAGGGAGACAGCTTGAATGAGAGGCCTCAATCAACACATTGATCCTTTGTTATTGATAATCTATTCTTTCTCATTATCCTGACCACACTGTTGAAAACAGTTATTTCATTACAGTCTCTTGATGGAACTTCACTAACATAAGGCTTTCTCTCCATGAAGCATAAATATCGTCATAGGACATATCTAAGCACTTGTTTTCCTACATTTCAGCTTCACAAGATTCTATCACTTAGAACCTTTCCTGGTATGTCTTTGTTTTCCTTTGTTCGTTCCTTTCTTTGCTCCTTTTCCTCTTTCCTTCCCTAACCCCACCCCATTCCTGGGATTGTAGGAATGGAACTCGGGGTCTGACTACATGCTAGGTAAGTATTCTAGTACTGAGCTACATTTCCAGCCCCTCTGGCTCCCTCTGTTGTCTTCTATGGGACTGGAATCTAGGCTCTCAGAAATGCAATACGTCTTCACTAGCCCCTGAGGAGACTGACTGGTGCCTGAAAGCAAAGGGAGGTGTGAGGTGAGGGAGTTGACGCTTGTGGATCAGAAAGCACCTCTCACAAAGGAAACTCCAAAGTCAAGGAAAAAGTATGTTTCATCAAGAGTAAACAAAAGTCTAGTGTGAGTGCGAGAAGAAACTAATAAAGAAGTTAGTTCTGAGGAAAGAAAGAAAGTAGCCTCTCCTTTCTCTAACAGGAAACCAGTCCCAGCCCTCCTGGCCTGCCTTGCTTTCTCTCTGAAGATGTCTGCCAAAGGTTTGTAAGTCTATACCTGTCTTGCCGATGGGTATAAGGCTGCCAGAAGGAGTCACAGAATATTTAGCCAAGCTACTGGCACAAAACCAACCAAATAAACAAACGAAAAACTTTCCTCTGTTTAAGTGGATAAAATGCACTGATACCAAAGAATGCACCAAATCACCAAGGACTAACACATCTAAAATCCCACCGGACTACCCCAGCACCGCACTCCGCTGCCTGCAGCCCAGAGTTTGAAGCTAAGGTGTCAGTCTGCTGTGTTGAAGATTAAGATCACCTCTTTAGGACGCAGGCCTGTTTGTATTGACTTAGCAGTGAGAAGAAAATACAAAGGAGTTGTGCATTGAAATTCACCAAAAACACCCTGGAGAGCTTTGAAAATGACATTGTAAGCTCAAATTATCAAACAAGAAATACGCTAGCAACTGAAATATCAGGGCTGTTGTAGGCTATATAAGGTTGGTTTTGGTTGTTTTTTGTTTTGTTTTGTTTTTTGAGGGGAGGGGGGATGGCCAACTTCCTACTTTTATTTTTTCTTCTGACACTTCCCATGAGAAGAACATGTCCTGTTTATCTGAGAGGAGTGACAAGTAGCAGACCTGGAGCCAATCTCAGCTGCATCTGTAGACTGAAACCCAGAGCCCAGTCAAGAGTCCAGCCCAGCTCAAGTGAGTTACAGACCACAGACTGACAAGGGAGGAGACATACCTAATGACTTACTACACTGAATTTAAATTTTATTTTGTTTTTAGTTGCTGTTGGTGGAAGCTGAGGTAGAGGACACACACATGCCACAGCACACGTGTGGAGCTAAAGGACAATTTGGGGGTGTTAGTTTTCTCCTTCAACCATCAGACTCTGACCCCATGTCTGTGTGGTGAGTGACTGTAAATGGTGAGCCTTCTGGCTTATCCCAGTCTTGGCATCTCCCTTCAAAAACAATCATTTGAAAGACCATCCAGCCTATAAAAAATTTTAATAAGAAAAAAAAACACTATTAACACATATAAACCAAAAAATCCACATAATATCCTAACTACAACATGAAGGAGAAATAAACAAGACATAATTTGTAATCAAGGAAGAAAAAAAATGTGGTAAGGAAGGTGCCTAGAGTACAGAATTAAACAGAGCCAAGTCCATGAAGCACTGAGCTTGTACTTTCAGAATTGAGAACTCCTCCTTAGCCACTGCTGCTAAGCAACCTCACATGCCTCAACTTAGTGGCCCTGCTTAAAATAATGGTAATGGTGTTGAATTGCAATGTGTTGTGATTTTGGTAAAGGACGTAAGGGACTAAGCAGACACTGGCATCCCTACACAGCCTCACCATGAACTCAAACCTGCACGTGCAGGCTGAGACAAATGAGTGAAGCTGGTGACTCAGACACTGTAGTGCTACTAGATATGTGAGCTTCTCAAATGGTAAACAATTGTTAGTTAAGTTTGAAGCAGGTAAAGTCTTCAGCTATTTTGTATGCTAGTTTGTAATGCAAGAAGCAGCAACGTATTATGACAGCACTTGGACTGGGAGAGGGCTTTGGAAGTTCTTGTATCTTGAGAAGACAGCATTCACAGAAGAGCTTATTGGAGCTCAGAAACCTCACATGCCTCAACTTAGTCCTGGCCCTGCTTGAAATAAGGGTAATGGTGTTGAAATGCAATGTGTTGTGATTTTGGTAAAGGACGTAAGGGACTAAGCAGACACTGGCATTCCCTACACAGCCTCACCATGAACTCAAACCTGCACATGCAGGCTGAGACAAGTGACACAAGACAGTAGAGTTCCTGTGTGCTCCACACCCAGATGAGTGTGTCAGCAACACTGCACACAGAAATCTCACTTCCCCTTCTTCTGCTTTCCACCATGTATAGACACCAGGAGATGGTACCAGACACCAGGTTGACCAGCACCTTGATCTGGGACTATGGCCTTCAGAAAGAGAATAAACAATTTTGCGTAAGCCACCTTGTCTGTCTATTTGTCAGAGGTACTGAACTCACCAGGCACAGATGGTCAGGATTTGACCAACACCTCATAGCTCCTATTCCAAGTTTTAGGCTGACCAGACAAAAGCATCTTTGTATGACTCTGTATGTCCACTTCTACATGGCCAACACTGAAGCTTCCAATGCAGCCAAAGCAAAGCTACCCCAGCTCCCCCCACTATACAACGCTCCTGTTTTGTGCCTGCCTTTGAGCCTCTGCCATGCACAAATCATGGTTGCTAATTCCCATATTAGCAAGCTCTGAATGGAAAGTAGTCGTTACTCGTTCTTGCTTGGGTATTCTTCACTCATTTCTGTGACAGGAAACAACTGTCTTTACTCTTTAAATGTGGTCTGCACAGAGTGAGTCCTTTCGACAGAGCACATCCTGGGAGAAGTGAAGGGAATACCTAGCTTTACCTAGGGGAGACAGGAAGAACAGCTGGGGTGAATGGCGCATTACCACTGTGATAGCCTCCCCCAAACTCAACGAGCCAAAACAATTTAACAAACTCAAAGAGGGGACAGTAAACACTGACCTAAGCCATACGCCTCAAAAACGTCAAGACATTCAAAATCAAGGACAGTCTAAGGAGACATAACCATTATGCAAAATGGCATATGATATCCAGGAACAACAAAAGAATATCACACAAAAACTGAAAAAGAAAATCTAAATAAAATATGAACTTCAGTCAATAATAATGTCAATGAATTTACTGAAACAAATATCCATGAATTTGCTGTCTTACAGGCCATGTACAATGTTACTAACAGGACAGACACACTGGGCGTGGAGCATGCAGGAACTGTACGATATCCTCGCAATTCTTTTGTAATTCTTAACATGTTCTAAAATATGGTTTAATTCTAAAAGATGAAAGGAAATATGAACAACAGTCACAAATAGTATACTTTTTAAAAGGGTTGTGAGCTACCTTGCTATTACTGAGTCCTATAGCATCCTATCCTTTCCTATATGAGCAAAATCCATTGGAGTTTAAATAATTTTATTGAGCAGAATGGGCTTAGATATGAACCACCAAACTGTACCTTTTCCCTCATCTTCTCTTCTGTGAGCCACCCCTAGATTCCCACAGCCACATTTACTAAACCACATGGGAATTCCTAGAGCAAGGCCCAGCTGAACAACTCAAACAAAAGTTTCCTCTTATCTCTTTCTTCGGTATTTGTTGTGGCTTGAATAAGAATGGTCCCCAAGGTGCTCTTATATTTGAATACTTAGTCATCAGGGAGTGGCCCTATTTGAAAAGGTTTAGGAGGTGTGGTCCTGTTGGAAGAACTGTGAGGATTGGCTTTGGGGTTTCTTCAGAAGCACCAGCCAGGCCTACCCATCCATATTCGATCTCTGTCTGTCTCTCTCTCTGTCTGTCTGTCTCTGTCTGTCTCTCTCTCTCTCTCTCTCTCTCTCTCTCTCTCTCCCAGCAGATCAAGATATGGCTCTCTCTTATTTCCCCAAAGTGTAGTCATGTTCACCCCCATGATGATAATAGACTAAACCTCTGAAACTGTAATCAAGGCCCTAATTAAATGCTTTATTTCATAAGAGTTGTCTTGGTCATGGTGCGTCTTGACAGTGATTGAACTGTGACAACGGCAGTAATTTTTTTTGAAACTCCCCCTTGGTCTGCACAATATATTTTGGGTTAAAGTTAATATGCTGCCTGCTTCTCTATTTTTCTACACTAAATGACTCAAAGCAGCAAAACATATTGATCATCATTCAAGTCTTCCACCCCATACTAAGCACAGAATTCCAAAAGGATAACTCCATGAGTTTATTAATTGACAGTAAGATGCTAGGGCTGTTATATAACAAATAGCTTTCTACTATTCAATGAGCTAAGTGTGGGGGGCAACCTTTGGGATGTAAATAAATAAAATAATTAATAATAATAATAATAATAATATACATATTCTATTAAATAAAAAAAGAATGTCATCTCCCAAGCAGCTAGGCTTTCTGCTTAAGGGGCATCTTAACTCATACATACATGTTAAAATCTTTGATAAATACTAATTTGAAAGAACTGATCCTATCTGCCTGTACTTAATGAACCATGCCTGACTAATCAGTGCTAAAACATTTTTATAAGATCAAGGATCAAAAATACTCATACATGAGTTCCATATTTTAAATGAAATATGATATGTATTCATATTACAATTCACTAAAGAAGTAATAGCTACATATCTATATGTATTTCTTTCACTATAATAACAGAAAAACTATAAGAAATACTTTATGGTTTACTTCATTTTAAAAATCTTTTTTGTTTTATTAATTATTTTGAGAATTTCATCTACGAGTTCTGTATTTACATCACTTCCAACCCTCTTTCTCTACTCCAACTCTTTTCATGCCCCCCTTTCTAAAATTGCTTATCTTTTCTTTAATTGCTACACACACACACACACACACACACACACACACACACACACACTACTAGGTTCATTCAATGTTGCTTATATAAACATGTGTTTATGGCTGACCAGTTAGAACTGAATAACCTACCAAGGACTGTCCCATGAAAAAACCAATCCTCACTTTCTCAGCAGCCATTGACTGCCTGCTGCTCTTCATCTAGGGGTAGGGCCTTGTGAAATTTTCCTTATCAATGTTAGCATGGGAACTGGTATTGTCATTATGCAGTTGTCTTGTTTAGGCAATCATATTGTTGTCATTTCTTGTGTGTAGCGTTACTGCAATGTTTAAAAGACACTGTCCTGTGGCAGGTATTCTGGTCCTCTGGTTCTTACAACCTCTCTGACTGCTCTTACATGATGTTCCCTGAGCCTCACATATAAGGATTATGATGTAGATATGTGTCAACTGGAGATGGGAACCCCATAGTCTGTTGTTATTTGCATTTTGACTAATTATGTATTTCTGTGATGGTTTTCATCTGCTGAGAAAAAGAAAAGGAAGGAAAAGAAAAAAAGAGAAAAGAAAAACCTTCTTTGGTGAGGGTTGAGGACTACACTTACATGTTGGGCATAAGAATAAATATTTAGGATATATTGACTTAGAAAAATGGAAATAGAGCCGGGCGTGGTGGTGCACGCCTTTAATCCCAGCACTCAGGAGGCAGAGGCAGGCGGATTTCTGAGTTCGAGGCCAGCCTGGTCTACAAAGTGAGTTCCAGGACAGCCAGGACTATACAGAGAAACCCTGTCTCAAAACAAAACAAAACAAAACAAAACAAAACAAAACAACAAGAGAAAAATGGAAATATTAGGCTGCCCTTTAGGCTCTATGACCTCTCCAGCCATGGTAGTTGGCTAGGTGTACAGCACCAGACATAAATCCCCACCCACTGAGCAGGTCTTTAGTACAATTAGACAGCTGTTGGTCACTACATGTAAGTATGTAAGTATGACTTTGGCTCCACTGGAGCTCTCTTGCTGGGCTGGTCACTGTTATGGTGCAGGCTTTACAGCTGGGTAGGACTATAGATTGGGTTTCTCCCTTAGAAGCTTGTATAACACTGTCAGATACTATAAGTGATAGTCCTCAGGAAGAGGCTTCCAGGTCAGTTCTAGCTAGGTCCCTGCAAGTCATATGCCCAGAGTGTGTGGTGTCTTCAGGAACAGGATCTCTGGCAAGGGATCACAACCAAAGGCAGTGGCAATATCCCGAGAGTCTCCTGGACCAACAACTAAAGGAGACGTTTCTCTTGCAGGCTACCAGTATTTGCCCTTTAGTCTGTGGATCCTAGAGGAGTACTGTCACCCCGTGTTGTGGAACTCATTTAAACTATACTACATGTGTGTATACATATATTTTTAATTGAGTTTATAAAATGCATTTGCATGTGGCTGTTTAAAATATCTTTGGTGTATTTCCTCACTCCTTACTCCCTCTCCCAATGCATTATCTGCCCCCCCCCATTTAATCATCCCCTTCTCCATGGTTTCCTTTCCCCTTTCACAGTACCTGACTAATCCCCTGTCTAGAGCCCCTCCCATGCCCATGGTCCCTTCTTACATTCCTGATGTCTACAGTTACCCTGGGTTACAGAAGCATATCTGAAGAGTCACAGTTAGGATCCACGTGCAAGGGAGAACATGTGGCCTTTTCTTACTTGGTCTGGGATATCTAAGTATAATCTTTCTAATTCCATCCATTTACCTACAAGTTCCACAATTTCATTTTTACTGTGTGTATGTATTAAATGTTCATTATCCACTCTATGCTGCTTCCATTGCCTCGCTGTTGTGAAGAGAACAACAATGAATATCATGGCCAAGCAACTGTCTCTTTAATAAGATGTATTTCTATTCTTATTCCAAAGGAAAATTAAGTAGAAGTTTGAAAAGTTTAACCAAGGAAAAAACTGTAAGCATTTTAGCAGTGTCCGTTGCTAATTAAAATACTACTTCAGAATGATACTGCAACCAACTTCAAAACGAAAAAACAAAACAATACAAAACAACAAAGTCTCTAACTCTGGAGAATATATAAATTTATATCAAAATTGCTTATGTATAAAAGTTACTTTTTAATGAAGAAAATGTTATGACTCCAGGCATTTTTTTTCTGTTTCTGCTATCTTAAATTGTTCAACTTTTAAAAAATAAAACAAGTAATTCTTGCTTACTGTGCTGCCTAGTTTTACGTCAACTTGACCCATGCTCCCATCAGACTGGCCTGGGGGCCAGCCTCTGGTGCATGTTCTAGATTGGTGGTTAATATGTGGGTGGTGCCACCTCGGGTGGGTGGTCCCAGGTGCTACAAGAGAGCAGGCTGAGCCAGACTTGAAGGGTAAGCCAGTAAGCAGCATTCCTCCAGGGCCTCTGCATCAATTCCTGCCTTGAATTCCTACCCTGGCTCAAAACTCAATAACTCTCCCCTTCCTGCCCCACCTCTGGCCTCCATACACACCTAAATTGCTTTTAGTTATAAAGGAATTTTAATCCAGCAACATGACTGCTCTAGCAAGGGATCGTATCCAAAGATGTGATCAAGCCAGAATGCCCTGGATCACAATGGGATCTGGCTGAAATACAGACATGCTCTTGGTACACATTTAATCCCTAACAGAGAAGGTAAGGTTAATTTGTAGAAGGAAACAGCAAAGACAGTGTGGTATGTGGTGGGTGTGTGGTGTGTGGTGGGTGGTGGGTGTGTGGTGTGTGGTGTGTGGTGGGTGTGTGGTGTGTGGTGTGTGGTGGGTGTGTGGTGTGTGGTGGGTGTGTGGTATGGGGTGTGTGGTGGGTGGTGTGGGTGTGGCAGTTTTACCTGGGCAGTTTTACAGAGACAAGTGACAAAGAGAACAAGCTAGGCACAGGTGAAGACCGAATGAACCAGAGAATGAGAAGGAGCCAGAAGATTAGAACGCATTGCCAAAGTTAGTATTAGGCAAGACAGAGCAATTCAGTCAGAAGCTGAGAGAAGCCAGACTGAATCAGTCATCTTGAAAGATTAGATTGTATGGTGGCTAGACGCTTCCAGGTCTAGGCCTAGGGACAGTTAGAACAGAGAAAGAAATGCTCTGGGCACAGTCCCAGCCCTGTATTCGAACAGCCTGGGTATGGCTTTCATCTGATTCCATCACCTGAGGAAATAAAAGCAACATTTACATTTAGCCATGATGTTTTATCACAGCAATAGAATCCCTAAGATACTCACTGACCTACAAGTTTCTTTTAAGTTTTTTAAATCTCCACAAGTTTTCTTAACACTTCTGAAAGACTAACACTCAAGATCTTTTATTAGATTTGGAGATCAACTTGGGAACCAGAATTAGAGTTTTTCACAGAGCATGCTTATAAAGAGTATACATTCAGTTTCCTAAAATTTAGAGGAGGAATATAAATGGTCTCTCGGATGTGTGTTGCCTTATTTTGCTAAGATACACAGGAACTGCCATAAGCTGTAGTGACCATAGCTGACAAAACACTGAAAGAGCATTCTGGGTCTGTCAGTCTCTTTCTCAAAAACTCAAATACGAAGGAAGGTCCTTTCTCATTCACTTTGGCATCTCATGTGATTTACAGTCAAGTCAAAGAACCAATTCTATCATCATGCTGAAAGGCAAGTATCAATCACAGTCTCACAAATACTAAAATGCCTGAGGAGAGGCCTATTACTGGCTATCTTAGATGGACACACACCCTATAACTCATGGTCTTTGTGCAGCTGCACATTCCAAGCCCTGATCTACATAGTCACTGAGCTGTTCTGAGCCATTTCTTCAGTCATGTTTGCACCATCTCATTCAGGCTCCTTCCTCCCACTTAGAAATTCCTACAGTTGCTCCAGTGCTTCTCCTCTGGAAACCATGGATTCTCTGCACACAGGGGTGCTTTTTCTTCCCATATCTGTGAACTTTTGACTAATGACCTCCAGGAGAATGCTCTAAGTTTCAACTGTGACACCAATAAGCTCAGGGTTGAGTACTGAGTATTAACAATACCCCTGTGAACTAGAAGAAAAGGAAAACTTAGGGTTTTAATGTGAAACAAGAAAGGGTCCTGAGTGCCATCAATCTTGGAAGATGTGTCCAGTCTAAGTCACCTCACTGGCTATGTTTCATCAGTGGACAATGAAAAAGCAAAGATTAAGAAGTCACAATCGCTGCACTCCAGCTTTCCCAAGTAAACTACTGATGTGTTATCTTTCCAAGGTACTACAAAAATCTATAGTGGGAGGAAGCACTGAGTGACAGTGCTTCTGTCTTCCGGTGTGATGTAGTCAGCACCACTAAAGAGATCAAATAAAGGACTTTACACAAGCAGAGTGGACATAAAGCCAAAAAAAGCTGCATGTGAATTTGAAGAAGGTCAAGGTGGTCGGATGATGTTTTATCCTGGAACTATCAAAAAGATAACATATTGAGACAGATTCACTTCATCACACTTGCAGATGGTTCTAAACTCGGGGTTCTCCAGGACGTTCAAACAGGAACTACTAGAAGGTGGGAACTGGCCTGAACAACAGCCACAAAGAGCATTCAGAAGTTCCCAATGAAACGGTTGTATGTGACAAGGGTAGCCAAGGTGTCATCACTTCTGTCACGCCCTTCTTCTTGAATCTGTTGATTCAGATGAAAAAAAAAAAAATAGCTCTACTCTGTGTTTTTGCAACAACAGAGGGATGATGCACATTGAAAAGGACCAGATCTGCATGCACTATAAGGCAGGTGCAGGCATTATGGCAGACCTTGACTGGGGTGCAAGCCAGCAGCTAGTGTCCAGCATTGCTACTGCTACTGTGGGGCCTTGGACATGGGAACTTAAAGATGCCACAGTGCCACAATGTAAGAAGTGAACTCGTGAGGCTTATATGCAATGCCTTAGAAAGTTAGTGCTGGAAGACTTTACATTCATAGGTACTTTACATTCATTTGCACTGTTGGCAGTTCTGGATTAGAACATCTTAAATATCTACCATCCCTGTGAGTATATACAGCCTGTGAGTATATACATCGATATATATACACATCGATGCCTTTAGGGACTAAACATAATTTACAAGACATACTTTGATTCTGAACTTGGACTGACGGCATATGAAAGTGCTGACACATACCCACATCCTAAAAACATGAATATGTCCAGGGGGTATTAAATGTTACAATGTTTGGAAAGAAAGAATGAAAAAGGAGCATATGGGGGGGTTGCAGACTGGTGTTTCCCCTATGCCACCAAAATGTTTTCAAAGTAGAGAAAGAACCTGAAATAAAGTACCACGGATTCAAAACTGAAAATGGAACTGCAACCAGATCTGTATCTGACCCAAGGCAAGTGAGGCTCGGCAAGTGAGGCCAAACATGTAGGACATCACTCTGAGCCGCCTCTGGATAAGACCTCAGTTTCAGGGACTCTGGTGCTGGACTTACCATGTTCTATAGGGAGAACTGAGAGAACCACCCTCAGCCAATACCTTGGATGTGGATTTCCTGGTTACTCCCAGTGCAAAAGAAAATATACCATCCCGTTTTTCTGAGCATTGCCAATTATCTAACTCTAAAAATAGAACTGGCACAGGTGCATCATCACTTCAGAAGAACTCGCTTCAGATATCCTCATCACCAGGTAGATCAGGTAGACAACTCAATCTCCTCAAACCCCAACGACTTCTTTTAGTGTTCAAGACAGAATATCCTACAAAATGAAAGTGACGGAGTCCTGGCTTGTTGGGTAGCACTTTACAGGAAGGTGTGGGGTCTTGTGGAATGAGAAGAAGCTTCCGTACCCTGACTGCCAGATGAACAGTGCAAAGCTCTAAAAAGAAGTCTAGCTTTTACTATCTTTCTTCTAAAAAAAAAAAATCACAAAAGGAGATGATACTAGCCTTAGCACATATATACTTGTCAATGTTATAAATATTGTGTAAGAGTATCTTTTTAAAAGCAAAGCAATCTCCACCAAGTTCTCATCCTCACCCATAAACTAAGCTGCTTTGCCATTAAAATGCACTTTTAATTGTGTTTGCTTACATTGTTAGGACAGCATTCATTTCATTTTGAACAATGTTTACACATACAAAGAGAATACCAGCAACATTAAGAGATATGAGCACACTTCTACAATCCAATCCCAGAAGTGCAACACTAATAAAAGCAGACAGTGCCTGACTCATCTAAGAACCTGATGAAGGCTAATGCCTTGTCTCTCCTTAGCTCCAGCTCTCAATGCAACCATTTGGATACAACTGCTATGTAGAGTTCCTGTTTGCAGAAAGCACAGTGCATCTGAAGGCATTAGTGATCAAGACAGCATACTAGATGACACAGAAAACAAAGATGCAGAAATCAGAGGAAAATAACTGAATGAAATGTTTGTGTCCAGATGAAAACCGACAGGAAAAACCCAGCTTCAAGTTTACGGGCACCCAAACGACTGAATAAACTAACCAGAAGGTTAATTATTAATTGAACACAGGTCACAGGGAATTAAATGGACCAGTATAAAGGTATGAAAGTATTGTGGCTAATACTCCATGCTCTGCTCTCCTCAGTGCTATCTGCTATCCCACTTAGACTGCAAAGCAAACCTATAAAGGAGATGTCGCTGCCCCCTCCTGTATAAAGGAATCTTATGAATTAATTTGACCAGTTACCCTAACACTTTGGAAACTGAGATTTGAGTGAAATCTTCTTGTTCTAAATACAATGCTCTAATTTCATCACAGCTGATGTCCACTCTTCTTAATGCACAGGATTTAGTGTAGAAAGGAACACTTGAGTAAAATTGTCTGTGAAGCAAATCTCTATAATGCCAAAACTATTTTCTCTCAGGCTCCTAGGACTTTAGAAATGGTTCCTGAAGTCAGAAATGGAGACGAGAAAATATGTAACATTCAGTGAATTCTTTTTAATCACCTTACATTATATTTCTGTGTGGTGGTTAAACTTCACTTGCCTGCAACATCATTCTAAAAATTTCCCAAACAGACCTTCCTCTGCTCTCTCTCTTCCATACAAACAAAATCTTAGCCATGGTGGTAGACCCCTAAACTACACCTCATAGTATAAGATACTTTACTTTGATAATCTCTGTGATTGATATTCCAGGCTATGTTACACAATCAGCTCCTGACTTCTCTGTTATTGGTGCTTAAGTTTCCACATTATACTTACAGAAAAGACTAGAACAGTGATCCTTAAGTTCTATCACTAAATAATGGAGCCAACTAAATTAAAATTTTGGAAACCAGTGAAGAAGACAAACAAAGCCCCTGCCTTCATAGGCTCACAGTCATGAGGAGAGCAATGCATCCATTTAATAAATCAGAATTGTATCCAAGTGTAGTGCCGGGAGTGGTGGCGCATGCCTTAATCCCAGAACTTGGGAGGCAGAGGCAGACGAATTTCTGAGTTCGAGGCCAGCCTGGTCTACAGAGTGAGTTCCAGGACAGCCAGGGCTACACAGAGAAACCCTGTCTCAAAAAACAAAAAACAAAACAAACAAACTAACAAACAAAAAGTGTAGTAAGTGCTGTGCAGGAGACTCAGAAATGTTGAAGTAACAGCACCAGAGCGTTACACTCACATTTAAGACAGGGTCAATGGGGAAAGAATCGTGAAAGACGCACACACAAACACTAACAGAGTAGACATACAACCCTTAAAAAGGCCAACATGCCTCTCAATGATACACCATGAGACAGGAGGGAAACATCACTCAGTTGAAGGGATCAGAAGGTAGCATACAAACTTGTCCTTGAAGGGTGGGGGTGGTTTTCAGTCAGAAGAAGGATCTTAAACAACTGCAGTGAGGCCCTCCGGAAAAGAAATCTGGGATATCAATCAATTTTGGAGCAACCATCTCCAACTTTGAGAAAACCATAACTGGGTAGTAACTAATATGATTCAAAAACTAGGCATTATCATAATGTAAAATAATTTATAAGTAACTGGAAGCTTAGCACAGGCTTTTGCATTACACCTGTGTTTTCCAAACAGAAGAAAATAGGATTTCAAAGCTCTATTAAATTTGCATTTTTCAACATTAAATTGGAAAATTACTTTTAGCTCATTAATACAAATGGTGGCAAAAGTGCATATTGCTTTACAGGTGTACTGTGCAAGGCGTTTAAAGTGCAGTGCCCAAAACCACATAGCATATGGTAGATGAGAAATTGCTCTGCATAGCACAATATAAAGTAAGTGACTTTTATTTCTGTTTTTTTTACAAACCTATTGTTTTTCAAAATAATACCTATATGAATACTCTAATTGGAAATAAATTTTCTGATTTTCTGGAAAATTAATTCACTGGAAAACCAACAAATAATATGTCTTTGGATATTTTTTGTAATCTTGCTAAAAGTTCATCCTATTTTCAGAAACTCATAAAATCATGTAAAGTTTCTCCATTAACTTCAGAGTTGAGCATTGAAGCTAATCAGTATTAATTCTACGTTTATTTTCTTCCCTGTCATTTTTCAAATTCATTTTCCATTACCAGAGTTTTGTTGCCTCTGTGAGATATTCTCTGCAAGATCTGTATTTATCATCAGAACCCTGTGGAATTCTATGAACTGTACCCAGACCTTTGGTGCCATGAGGAGCCAGCTAGGATGGAGAAAGTTAAGAATAATAAAAAGAAACTGTGCTGTGCCTTGAAAGGAATCTTATAATTATTTCTATGTGGAAAGCTACCAATGAAACAAGAGGATCTGTTTTAAAATTATAATTGCTCATCAAAGTCCTTTTGTTTTATTGTATTAAATTCTACATGATTTCATGGTTCTCTAAATCCATCCTGTACTTTCATGTTTGTGTGCTTCTGTGAGGAAGGTCCACGCCTCTGACGCCCCAACTCAGAATTAGAATTCTCCTCACTCTCAGGGGCTCTGCTCAGGGGAAGTCCCCATTAACTGGCTCTGCTCCTCTTTACATTATAAGAAAGGGCATCCTGTTATAAATTCCTTATTTAGCCAACACACACTTGTACATCTTTCTCATCATAGTACCTATGACACGGGGTCCTATGCGGAAGCAGCACTGAAGAAACTAATTGTGTATACATAATTATGTATGTAATGTAATTGCATATGCAAATCAGTACATAAGTATATAAAGCACACTTAACCACACTCTAATGAGGTTAAATGATTAAAGTTGCCACATGCAATCAAGATATTGAAGACTCTGCCAGAAGACTAAGATAGCTTGCCAACAGCTCATCACTCTCTCTGTTCAACTATACCCAATCCCTCAGTCTCCTCTCTGGCCCTGCCACAGATCACCAGCTGCAGCCTCCCTTCCCCCAGGTCTCCCGTGGTATACTACTACCTACTACCTAGTACCTACTACCCTACCTTCCCCACCTGACCCCCTCCCCCAACTCTTCATTGTATTCCAGCCTCTAAATCCAGAGGCACTCAGTCTTCAGCTGAGAAGGTCAGTAAAACAGGCAACACACAACCATCACACTTTGAAAATCTGGAGAGGAAACAGAAACCAAGGAAAAAAACACCCACCCAACAAAGAGAAACCCAGAAATCATCACTTAGACCTTTAATCACCTCAAACCCAGATGCCTAGATGCAGCATAAGGACACCATCAGTAACAGCCAGGACACTATGTCTCCACTAGAGCTCAGCTATCCTACCACAGCAGGCCCTGACTATTTCAACATAGCTACGCACAAGTAAAAGACCTTAAAAACTAACTATATTCAAGATGATAGCAGTTCTTAGAGAGAAAATGAAAAAGAAAAATCCCTTAAAGAAATCCAAGAAAACACAGACAAACAACTGAGAGAAATGAATAAATCCCTTAAAGACAGTACCCCTCCCCCAAAAAACAAAAAAAAAATGAATATTGAAAAAAACGAGACTCAGAAAATTCTGGACAGATGTGTTTCAGACTCTAAGAGAACAAAGATGCCAGCCCAGACTACTATACCCAACAAAACTTTCACTCACCATAGATGAGGAAACTAATATTCTATGAAAAGTCAAATTTAACCAGTGTCTATGTGGTGGTTTGATCATGTTTGGCCCATGGTAAGTTGGCACTATTAGAAGGTGTGGCCTTGTTGAAGTAGGTGTGTCTTTGTTAGAAGAAGTACATCACTGTGGGGGTGGGCTTTGAAGCTTTGCCCAGTACAGAAAAGACTGTCCTCCTGGCTTCCTTTAGAATAGTCAATCTCTCTTGCTGCTGCCTTCAGATCAAGATGTAGAACTCTAAGCTGCTTCTCCAGCACCATGCCTGTCTATAGGCTGCCATGCTTCCTGCATGGTGATAACGGATAAAATCTCTGAAATCTCTTGAGCTACAGTTACACAGTTCAAATCACCCTCAGAAACACCGTCTTCCATGCTTCTGCTAGTACTGCCCATTAAGCCCCACTTAAAGCATTCCACTGCTTTCTAAATTCCCAAAATCCACATTCCTTCAAACAAAAAGACCCAGACCTAAGTTCACATATCTAGGGACACCTAATTTTTGATAAAGAAGTCAGAAAATATACCCTGGGGAAAAAAAGAAGGCATTTTCAATAAATAATGCTGATTAAACTGTGTGTCTGCATGTACAAGAATGCAAATAGATCCATATATTTATATCCCTTGATAGAACTCACGTCCAATGGATGAAAAACCTCAACATAAAACGAGACACAATAAACCTGACAGAAGAGAAAGTGAGGAGGCCCTTGAACACATTGGTACAAGAGACAACATTCTGAATGAAACACAGATATCACAGGCACTAAGATCAACTATTAACAAATGGCATGTCATTAAACTGAAAAGCTTTCATAAGGCAAAGGATACCATCAATTGGGCAAAGCTGCAGCTTACAGAATATATATATATATATATATATATATATATATATATATATATATATATATATATATATATATTACTAACTTGACATCTGATAGCAAATGAATATCCAAAGTACATAAAGAATCCAAGAAACTAGAGATCAACAAATCAAATAATCCAATTAAAAATAGGGTACAGATCTAAACAGAGAATTCTCAATAAAGGAATCTCTAATAGCTGATAAACACTGAAAGAAATGTTCAAAGAACTTATCATCAGGAAAATGAAAATCTAAAACAGTTTGAGAATCTATCTTACATCTGTCAGGATAGCTAAGATCAAAAACACAAGTGACAGCACATGCTGGCGAGGGTGTGGAGCAAGGGGACCACTCCTCCACTGCTGGTAGAAGTGCAAACTCATACAGCCACTATGGAAATCAACATGGCACGTCCTTCGTAAATTGGGAATTGATGGGGGCTGATGAGATGGCTCAGTGGGTAAGAGCACTGACTGCTCTTCCAAAGTTCCTGAGTTCAAATCCCAGCAACCACATGGTGGCTCACAACCACCCATAATGAGATCTGATGCCCTCTTCTGGTGCATCTGAAAACAGCTACAGTGTACTTATTTATAATAATAAATAAATCTTTAAAAAAAAAGTTGGGAATTGATCTACCTCAATAACCAGCTATACCATTCTCGGGCATTACCCAAAGGACATTTCATCCTACCACAAAGACTCTTGCTCAGTTATGTACATTTTAGCTTAATCCGTAATATCCAGAAACTGGAAGCAACCTAGCTGTCCCTCAACAGAAGAATGGATAAAGACAATGTAGCACATTTACACAATGGAATATTACTTGGCTATTAAAATGACATCATGAAATCTGCAGGAAAATAGATAAAACTAGAAAAAAACAAAAACATTCAAAGTGAGGTAACTCAGACCCACAAAGACAAAATGGTATGTATTCACATTTAAGTGGATATTAGCCATTAAGTAAATGGTAACCAAACTACAATCCATAGACCCAGGAAGGTTAGGTAAAGAGGTAGGGCATGGGGGAATCCATGGAGCTCCCTGGGAAGGAGAAATAGAATAGATTTTGTGAGTGAACTGGGGACTGGTGAAGACATGAGAGGAGAGGACCAGGTGAGGGGAGATGGGATGAAGGAAAAGAGAGTGGGAGAGAGCTGAAACTGGAGAGCATTTGGTGGGCAGTATGGAAGCCTAGTACTACAGAATCTTCCCAGAATCCACAAGGGTGATCCTAGTGAGGACTCCCAGGAATGGGAAATATAGAATCGAAACTGGCCATCTTTTGTAGTCAGGCAAGTCCTCCAATTGTGGACTGGGTTGTTGGCTGATGGGGTCCCATGTACGTCCCCAAACAATCCAGGATGATGCTAGGACAGAGGGTTGCTCTCCAAAAGCTAAAGATCCTCTGTGTATATGTTGTGTCTGTTAGCTTGGTGTTTTTGTGGGACTCCTAACTGTGGGAGTAGGTGTGTATTTCTAAGCCCCATCGCTGAGGATAATATCCACACAGTTCAGTCACCATCGAGAGGTCAAGCTGCATGTGTTACTGAAAGAGAACTGTGGACACCAACCCAGCCACAAAACCTTTGTCCAACCATCAGTTCTGCCTTCAAGATGCGCTGGGGCAATGGTGGTGCAGACTCTGTGAGAGTGGCAAACTTTATTTTTAACCTGAAGCCCACTCCATGAGGGGAAACCCATGTCAGACACTGCTTGGATGGCCAGGAACTAGACACTGGATATCCCAATGACCTAGGGTAAAACCAAACATGACTGATTTTAAAATTAAAAAAAAGGAAATAAAAAGAAATGAAATGATTCCTAATGATATTCTGCTATATTCACACATGGGTCCCTTGTCCAGTCACCATCAGAGAGGCATCCTCCAGCAGCACATAGGATCAGATGAAGAGACAGCCACAACCAGACATTATGAGGGAGAGTCTAAAGTGGAGATCTCTATTGGGTCCCTCCCCTATGAGCTAGGGGAATCTCATGGAAAATGGGGCTGAAAGATTGTAGGAGTCGGAGGTGGATGGACGACACCAGGAGAGCACGACCCACTGAACCAATTAAGCAGGGCACATAGGAGCTATTCATAGAGACTAAAGCAGCAAGCGTGGGGCCTGCACATGTCTACATCAGATCCTCTGTGTATATGTTGTGTCTGTTAGCTTGGTGTTTTTGTGGGACTCCTAACTGTGGGAGTAGGTGTGTATTTGACTCTTCTGTCTGCTCTCGGGGACTCTTTTGCTTCTGTTGGGTTGCCCTGTCCAGATTTAGTATGGGGGCTTTTGCCTTGTCTCATTGTATTTCGTCTGGTGGTTGTCTCTAGAAAACCTGTTTTTCTTCTGCTGGAAGAGGGCAGGTGAGTGGATCCAGGAGAGCAGGGGTGAGGAGAAGTAGGGAGGAGTGGTGGGAGGGGGGATCTGTGGATGGGAAGTATTAGATAAGACAACAATCAAAAAATATAGAGGAGAGCACACCACATATCCAAAACACAGTGCACAGAATGTAAATCGGAGTCCACTCCCATAGTGCACAGCAAGGCTTGAGATGTGGAATTCATGGCTCCTAGTTACCACATACCTTACTTCAGTGATGTGGAGGCCTGCAACACCTGCAGCAACCCTAAAAAGCAGCTCTCGATCCAATGGCTTCTCTGCTTTATCCAGGAGGAGAAAGCACCACAGAGTTAAAGAGCAACAAAATTAGTTGAGTTAGGTGGGCCACAGTGGTGTACACCTTTAATCACAGCTCTTGGGAGGCAGAGGCAGATAGATCTCTGTAGGTTTCAGGACAGAGCAAGAAATACAGTTTCAAAAACAACCAAAAAGGAAAGAGAGGGTAGGTAGGGTGGGGAGAGGAAGGGAGAGGAATGAGGGAAGGAGAGAGAGGAGAGAGAGGAGGAAGGGAGGTGGGGGTGGGGGTTGGACTGGACCCCATTTAAACACTTCCCTGCAAGGACCCGCTTGACCACTGGAGGGCAGTTACTTGGAGCTGTGCAAGCCAGCCAGCAAGTTCTTTCATTATAGAAAGTTGTTTCCATGGGAAAGAGAATTTGGCAAGAAAAGGAGGGAAATACGTTGACAGGAGTCCCTGGCAGTCTTCCTACAAGAACTTCTCACTTTTTTTTTTCTTAAAAGGGAAGAAAAATGCCATCCAATGTCTCACACTGCCTTTTGAAAAACCTAATCTCGGCTGCGGTGGCTCTCCGCCATCCTTGGATATATCAAGAGCTGCGCTAAAGCCCTTCCTCATCTACTCCATTCTCACAGAAATAGCAGAGAGAAATAGCAGAAAGATGAACACTCTCCACACACTTCTCTTTTCATCCCCCTTTATGACAAGAATATGCACTATACCCCAGAACAAGCTGAGACCCCGCACCACAGAGAAAAGAGCCTCTACCTGATGCCTAGGAAGGAACGAGCCACAGCCTGGCCCATCCAACGCCAAATTTTCTTATGAGTCTCAATTAGAAACGTCCCTGTGCAAACTATCTGTGAGAAATGCCAAGTCTAGTGTTGCTTGGGGCTGGGGGGGATCCCAACTCTCTTCCTGAAAAATCATTCCTCTTCTTGCCCCTTCTGTCTAAAGTGTTAGTGTGTGGTGCCCTGTGCCTTGCATACAATTCTGTTTGGATGGCTATTTAACCTACTTTAAGGAAATGAGACATATAGACGTGTTCTGAAATAAATATAACTGTATTATGCAAAATTCAACTTTTTAAAAATTCTAAGCCGGGCGTGGTGGCGCACGCCTTTAATCCCAGCACTCGGGAGGCAGAGGCAGGCGGATTTCTGAGTTCGAGGGCAGCCTGGTCTACAAAGTGAGTTCCAGGACAGCCAAGGGCTATACAGAGAAACCCTGTCTCAAAAAAATTTAAAAAAAAAAATTCTACAAATTTTTTGGAAGGAAAAAATTTGGATGGCCTCGAACTCAGAAATCCGCCTGCCTCTGCCTCCCAAGTGCTGGGATTAAAGGCGTGCGCCAGGAATGTTGTGACCCTTTAATACCGTTGTGAACGTTGTGGTGACCCACCAACCATAAAACTATTTTCTTTTTCTTGGCTACTTTGTAATTGTGATTTTGCTATTCATAATGTATATATCTGATATGAAGGATATCTAATATGCAAGCTCCAAATGGGTCATGACCCACAGGTTGAGAATGTCTGTCCTAAGGCAACAAACACGATAATATGACAATGTGACAAGTAGTCACGCTAACAGATAAAAAGGGGGAAAAAAGGTGGAATCTTCGGAATAATCAGAGCCAAACAGCTTAGCATCCTCTACATTGGAATGAGCTGGTTCTATGTGGAGAATTCTGTCTGCCTCCCAAAGAGACCATCCAAAGGATACTATGAAACAAACATAGTCAGCAACAGGTTCACATTAAAGGAGGTTTATAATGTTAAACAAAATGAGTACATTGTGGCAAGCATCTAAGAGGGTCCACTTCCCACCCGTCCCCCATTCCCAGTTACGGTCATAGGAAATTCATTTCCAACCTTGGTATTGTAGACAATGCAAATTAAACAACAGAAGGCAGATATATGTGATTGAGTAGCTATGTCTGTAAATAAGTCAGAACTGTAAAGACTTCCCAGCGTAGTGTAGAATAAAGGTGTATCTACCTGAATCCACAATAATTTGCAGACTCAAAGGGCTGTAAGCCTTCCTTCAAAGTGCATTTTGTTTCTGTATTGTCTCTGGGGTGTCCTTAGCCTGAGTTTGCTCTCCTTGGTTTTTAACAACCGGGGTGGCCTGCTGCAAGTTTCTCAGGACCACAGTCACCACATGCACACTTGTTTAGCCCCGCGCGCTTTAGAGAGGGCTCAGCTGAGAACAGGACAACTTCAGCTGGGGACGTCAGACCTTCCAGATTCCCCACGCGCGGTCCGCGTGTCCCCCTCGACATTCCGTTGAGGTGACCTGACACGTCATCCACGCGTCTAGAGGGACCTACGGATATGCCCTCCCCGTCCACACCGCAGCGACACCCTCCGGGACAAGGCTCTCTCCACTCGCGCGCGCCCTCGGCCCGAGCCACGAGTGGGCCCTGGCGGCGCAGCCGGGAGCAGGACCTGCCTCCTCGGTGCGGTTCGGACGCTCGAGCGCCGGCGAGACTCGAGAGCTCCCGGGGCTCGGCGGCAGCGACCCGCGGGGACGGAAGGGGGACACCCTCGGCGCGCGGGCGGGTGGGGGTGGGACTCGCGAAGGCCGCGGGGCTGCGGCGGCCACCTGAGGCGGCGCGTCCCCGAGCGCGCGTCCCCGCCGGCCGCGACCCCGCCGCGCGACTTTGCACTAACTTTCCGGGGCGGGGGAGGGGCGGGCGGCCGGCCGGAGCCGAGCCGGGCCGAGCCGGGCCGGGCCTGACCTGTGCTCAGGTTGTCGTTGATCCTCAGGGGCACCCTCAGGATGTAGACCAGGAAGAGCACGAGGAAGAACCACACGGTCCACAGATAGGTCCACGACCACACGATGCAGGACTTGAGGTGCTCCAGGAAGCCCGCGCCCGCCTCGGCCATCTTCCGGCGCTGCTGCGGGCCGCCGCGGCGCTCGCGGTCGGCCGGGATGATTCACCGGCCCGAGGCACGGCTCGAGCCGCCGCTGCCGCCGCCGCCGCCAGGGCCCGGCGTCCCCCGAGCTTGCCCGGCGCCCGGATGCGGCGGGAAAGCGCGCGGCCTGCGCTCCGAGCCCCCGCCGGTGGCCTTCGTGGAGCGGTCACGTGGGCCCGGTCCCTGCACCCTCCCGGGCCATTTATACTTCTTCTACTAGTATTTTAGGAGGACAGCCCGGGCGCCGCCGAGGGAACCACTGACGTAACAGCTCGCGCGTGTAGTGCGCTTCCGAGAGCCGGGGCGTGCTCCACACACTCAACAGTTGCCAGGTCCTGGGGTGATAGACGGAGGGAAACTGAGGCCCAAAGCGTTGCAAGGTCTACCTTAAGCTGGAGTCAGAATTCAGTTGCAATCAAGATTTCCAGGACGTAATCAAGGTTTCCAGGAGTCTTAAAGCTCTGTTTCTCGCAGGACTGGGGCTTAAAGGTATCAATGAAATCCAAACCAACTAGAAGAGATGCACTCCTGGTCAGTAGACCTGAAGAGAAAATTTGTTTGCCTTTGTGCTAGCTTCTGTGTTTTGTTTTGTTTTGCTTTGTTTTCCCAAGCAGTATGGTGAAGGGTTTCCAAAGAAACTGACAACATAAGTATTTCTTTCTCTTCCTATTTTCCAAGTGATCATCATTCAAACAAGTCTTTTCTCGTTTTGATTTTTGTTTTTAACATGTAAGCAATTCCCTGGGATAACTTTGGCATACTTCATCTGAACCCAATGAAAAATAAATAAAAATAAAACCACATTATGAGCATTTTCCCACAGCTGAATAAAACAGTATATTTTACACAAGGCTTTAGGTGCTATCTCCGAGTCTGTTTCTTGACTTTTAATGTATTCAATGTTAAATGAAGCAAACGCAGGCTTTCCCAACTATAACCATTAAAATTCATCACTGAACAGCTTATCTTATTATAATTTTTTATATTGCTCATGATTAAGCTCAGAATGCACTACCTCAAAATGGGACACCTTGTGCTGGCGTGCTGGGTGTCTTGAATGGACGGGAATTGGAAAGGCCTCAGAAGCAAGGTGTCTGAGCTCCCGTCCGTTTTTCATACCTTGTGTGTCCCCCAAAGCAAAGCCAGCTCCCGGAAACCAAAATTCCCCTTCTTCAAGGAGCATGGTAGAAGTTAGAATGCATCTCTCTCAGACTAAACTATAAAACCTGGAAAGATCGATCGTTTCTCCCTCCCCCCTCCTCCTTTGAAGCCCCTCATTCCAGGGCTTTCTATCTCATAAACCTCCAGAAGAAGGAATGTTAAGGAGAGGCCAAGAATGTGGACATGCCGGCTTTGTGAGACCTTTTCCCCTCAGCCTGTCACTGAGATCTTTCCCCTCAGCCTGTCACCTTCACATTATTACCTGAACGGAAAAAAGGTTTCTCAGATTCTTTCAGGCTTCATTTATCAAGCTTTTCTTTTGCATCCTGTTATATGGGAGCGTTGGCTGCAGCCCTTACAATGGGTGTGGAGAGGTGTTACACCTTTCTGCTCCTACAAGGACTTGTAGTTACTTCCATAGTAAAACAGGCCGAGTTAATTTGTAGATGTGGGGCCTGTTTACAACAGTTCCAGGTGGCACTAAGGAGTGGTTTGGGGATTGCCTGCAAGGGGCTTTCCAGAATAAACTGAGAAGTGAGTGTGAGCACATTTGATGGGCAATGTTCACCTTCAGTGTGTGTGAGTACCATTCAAGAACCCGGAGACCATAGAACTAGAGAGAATGCACTCACCTTCTAGGATAGAAGAGGCGTTTTGTCCTCTTCTTCTGTTGACCTTGGCCATGAGAACTCCAGGCTTTAGACTCCAGGACTTGGACCAGTGCCACCCTCAGGCCTCCAGACTCCAACTGTAGGCTTCCCTTCCCTATCATGGGTCATTCTTTGAAATTAGCCTGAGCTGTGCTACCTTCTCTCTGGTTCTCCAAGACCCTCATGGAACTTCTCATACTATATTCTTTATAAGCCAATTCCCCAGTCAATCAACCCCTCCTTCCTCTCCTTTCTCCTCTCCATTCTATACTGGGCCTTAAGACATCAAGATTCAGATTACCTCTGTGTTTCCCCCAGCAATGGCCTTTAGTTACAGCCTGATTGTTACCTAGAGGGATCCATGTAGTGGTTTCCTACCACCAATTTTACTACTACCACCTCATTATCATCTACCTAAAGAATGATATATAGATGGTACATAGTATTTTGCTGGACACTTTTGCCCTCCTGCTCCTTACTACCCATCATATATTTCTCTGGCTGCCCTTCCCAGCCAGGCAACATGTTCCTACTAGCAGATTTTTCAGAGATTCCATTGATGTACAACCTCTTTTGACACTCCAATTCCATCAGACCATTACACCACTCATCCTTTTCCGAAAGATGCAGCACCAGGAGGCTAGTAGTGGGCCATTACAGCATAGGCCTACTAGATATAGGCCTTTATTCATGATTTTGCCATTCACTAGTGGGGTGCTTTTTGCAAGTTGCTAATGGTCCTTGAGCTACACAGTTTCTTCATCTGTACTGTGGAATCCTTTGTGCCTATTCCAAAGGGACCTGGTATAGACTGAATGAAATATATGCCAATAGTGCATGACCTGCACACGTCACGCTTTTCTCTTGGCCAGTAACTAGGGCCGTTAGTGTGAAGCAACTTGTGGTTAATTCTAGTTTCCCTCACCTCCTAGCACATACAGTACTGTTTGTCACATGGCATAATAAACACTCAAGGTCATGTAAAGGAATGAAAATTCTATCCTACCAAGAGAAAAGAAAGATCTTCCATTTACAAATAACTGAACGTTCCCATTCCTAACATACAGATTTAACTCAAAGCTCAATTTTTTTCACATTTTTTGTTAGATACTTTCTTCATTTACATTTCAAGTGCTATGCCATAAGTCCCCTATACCCTTCCCCCCCCCCGGCCCTGCTCCCCTACCCACCCACTCCAACTTCTTGGCCCTGGCATTCCCCTGTACTGGGGCATATAAAGATTGCTAGACCAAGGGGCCTTTCTTCCCAATAATGGCCAACTAGGCCATCTTCTAATACATATGCAGCTAGAGACATGAGCTCTGGGGATTCTGATTAGTTCATATTGTTGTTCCATCTATAGGTTTGCAGACCCCTACAGC
Organism: Mus minutoides; assembly: GCA_902729485.2. Classification (NCBI taxonomy): domain Eukaryota; kingdom Metazoa; phylum Chordata; class Mammalia; order Rodentia; family Muridae; genus Mus; species Mus minutoides. Next base: position 12,826 of record CACVCL010029168.1, on the reverse strand, counting down.
TCTTGGGTACTCTCTCTAGCTCCTACATTGGGGACCCTGTGTTCTGCCCTATAGATGACTGTGAGCATCCACTTCTGTATTTGTCAGGGACTGTCAAAGCCTCATAGGAGACAGCTATATCAGGGTCCTTTCAGCAATGTCCTGCTGGCTTATGCAGTAGTGTCTGCATTTGGTGGCTGATTATGTGTTGGATCACACAGGTGGGGCAGTCTCTGGATGGTCCATCCTTTCATCTTAGCTCCAAACTTTGTCTTTGCACCCCATTCCATGGATATTTTATTCCCTATTCTAGGGAGGAATGAAGTATCTACTCATTGGTTTTTCTTGATTTTCTTCTGTTTTGGAAATTGTATCTTGGATATTCTAGGTTTCTAGGCTAATATCCACTTATCAGTTAGTGCATATCAAGTGACTTCTTTTGTGATTGGGTTACCTCACTCAGGATGATATCCTCCAGATACATCCATTTGCTCAAGAATTTCATAAATTCGTTGTTTTTAATAGCTGAGTAGTACTCCATTGTGTAAATGTACCACATTTTCTGTATCCATTCCTCTGTTGAGGGACATCTGGGTTCTTTCCAGCTTCTGGCTATTATAAATAAGGCTGCTATGAACATAGTGGAGCATGTGTCCTTGATACCAGTTGGAACATCTTCTGGGTATATGCCCAGGAGAGGGATTGCTGGATCTTTCCGTAGTACTATGTCCAGTTTTCTGAGGAACCGCCAGACTGATTTCCAGAGTGGTTGTACCAGCTTGCAGTCCCACCAGCAATGGAGGAGTGTTCCTCTTTCTCCACATTCACGCCAGCATCTGCTGTCACCTGAATTTTTGATCCTAGCCATTCTGACTGGTGTGAGGTGGAATCTCAGTGTTGTTTTGATTTGAATTTCCCTGATGATTAAGGATGTTGAACATTTTTTCAAGTGCTTCTCAGCCCTTTGGCATTCTTCAGTTGAGAATTCTTTAGCTCTGTACCCCATTTTTAATGGGGTTATTTGAATTTCTGGAGTTCACCTTCTTGAGCTCTTTGTAAATATTGGATATTAGCCTCCTATCAGATTTAGGATTGGTAAAAATTCTTTCCCAATCCCTTGGTGGCCTTTTTGTCTTATTGACAGTATCTTTTGCTCTACAGAAGCTTTGTAATTTTACAAGGTCCCATTTGTCGATTTGTGATCTTACAGCACAAGCCATTGCTGTTCTGTTTAGGAATTTTACCCCTGTGCCCATATCTTCAAGGGTTTTCCCCACTTTCTCCCCTATAAATTTCAGTATCTCTGGTTTTATGTGGAGGTCTTTGATCCACTTAGACTTGAGCTTTGTACAAGGATATAGGAATGGATCAATTCGCATTCTTCTACATGTTGACCGCCATTTGTGCCAGCACCATTTGTTGAAAATGCTATCTTTTTTTCCACTGGATGGTTTTAGCTCCCTTATCAAAGATAAGGTGACCAAAGGTGTGTGGGTTCATTTCTGAGTCTTCAATACTATTCCATTGATCTACCTGTCTGTCGCTGTACCAGTACCATGCAGTTTTTATCACAATTGCCCTGTAGTACAACTTGAGTTCAGGCATGGTGATTCCACCAGAGGTTCTTTTATTGTTGAGGATAGTTTCTGCTATCCTAGGTTTTTTGTTATTCCAGATGAATTTGCAAATTGGTCTTTGTAACTCAGTGAAGAATTGAGTTGGTATTTTGATGGGGATTGCACTGAATCTGTAGATTGCTTTCGACAGGAAAGCCATTTTGACAGGAAAGCCATTTTGACTATATTAATTCTGCCAATCCATGAGCAATGGAGATCTTTCCATCTTCTGAGATCTTCTTCAATTTCTTTCTTCAGAGACTTGAACTTCTTTTTTTTTTCCCTTGTTCCGGGTCAACCCCACTCGCTCCATTCGACCCTGCTCACACCCAGCTCGCTCTGCTTGCTTCGGCCAGCCTGGCTCATTCCGGCCGCCCCCATACACCCGCTCGCTCCAGCCAGCCCCACTTGCTCCAGTCTCAGCTCTGCTTGCTCCGGTTGGCCCAGCTAGCTCTGGCCGTCCCAGTTCAGCCCAGCTCACTCCAGCCCCCGCTTGCTCCAGCCATCCCCGCTCGCTCTGGCCATCCCCACTCGCTCCAGCCGTCCCTGTTCAGCTCTGCTCACTCCTGCCAGCCCAGCTTGCTTGAGACAGCTCCGCTCGTGCACCAGAGGAGGGCGTCAGATCTCATTGTAAACCACCATGTGGTTCCTGGGATTTGAACTCATCACCTTCGGAAGAGCAGTCGGGTGCTCTTACCCACTGAGCCATCTCACCAGCCTGAGACTTGAACTTCTTATCATACAGATCTTTCACTTCCTTAGTTAAAGTCACACCAAGGTATTTTATATTAGTTGTGACTATTGTGAAGGATGTTGTTTCCCTAATTTCTTTCTCAGCCTGTTTATCTTTTGTGTAGAGAAAGGCCACTGATTTGTTTGAGTTAATTTATCCAGCTACTGTACTGAAGCTACTTATCAGGTTTAGAAGTTCTCTGGTGGAATCTTTAGGGACACTTATATATACTATCATATCATCTGCAAATAGTGATATTTTGACTTCTTCCTTTCCAATTTGTATCCCCTTGATCTCCTTTCATTGTCGAATTGCTCTGGCTAGGACTTCAAGTACTATATTGAATAGGTAGGGAGAAAGTGGGCAGCCTTGTCTAGTCCCTGATTTTAATGGGATTGCTTCCAGCTTCTCTCCATTCAGTTTGATGTTGGCTACTGGTTTGCTGTATACTGCTTTTATTATCTTGAGGTATGGGCCTTGAATTCCTGATCTTTCCATGACTTTATCATGAATGGGTGTTAGATTTTGTCAAATGCTTTCTCAGCATCTAATGAGATGATCATGTGATTTTTGTCTTTGAGTTTGTTTATATAGTGAATTACGTTGATTGATTTCTGTATATTTAACCAACCCTGCATCCGTGGGATGAAGCCTGCTTGGTCATGATGGATGATCGTTTTGATGTATTCTTGGATTCGGTTTGCAAGGATTTTATTGAGTATTTTTGTATCAATATTCATAAGGAGTATTGGTCTGAAGTTCTCTTTCTTTGTTGGATCTTTATGTGGTTTAGGTATCAGAGTAATTTTGTCTTCATAGAATGAATTGGGTAGAGTACCTTCTGTTTCTATTTTGTGGAATAGTTTGAGGAGGGTTGGGATTAGACCTTCTTTGAAGGTCTGATAGAACTCAGCACTAAACCCATCTGGTCCTGGGCTTTTTTTGGTTGGGAGACTATTAATGACTGCTTCCATTACTTTAGGGGAAATGGGACTGTTAAGTGCGGCGCGCCTCCCTGCTTCCTCCGTAGACCAGCAAGAAAGACATGCCACCACCGGGATCTTCTCAGTCAGCTTTATTCTGGAGCACCTTGCTTGTAGATTCCCGGGACCCTGGACAGCAGCAGAGCTGCTGCTTTTATACACTCCCAGGGAAGGGGAAGGGGTGTCATAGTGGTTGCTGATTGGTGCACCAAGCCATACCTCATTTGCATGTGGCCCATTCATTGGTGCCACAAGCCACAGCCATTAGCATATTTTCCCTTCATTGTTACTACAAGCAGTGCCTCATTAGCATATTTTCCCTTCGGGAGGGGCTACTGCCTGAGGAGAGAGCTGCACATGCGCACTAGGCTCTCCTCCCTGGCAGCCTGCCGGCCCCACGCCATCTTGTAATGGGGCGGAGCCGCAGGCCTTCCCGGAGCCGGACGGCCTTCCCGGAGCTCGGCCCGGGGCTTCTCGGAGGTGGGGCCGCTCAGAGCCCGGGGCTTCTCAGAGGCGTTCGCTGGGGAGACCCAGGTGTGGCTTCCTACAGTTAAGATTGTTAATCTGATCCTGGTTTAACTTTGGAACTTGGTATCTGTCTAGGAAGGTCTCCATTTCATCCAGGTTTTCCAGTTTTGTTGAGTATAGGCTTTTATAGTAGGATATGATGATGTTTTGGATTTCCTCAGGATCTATTGTTATGTCTCCTTTTTCATTTCTGATTTTGTTAATTAAGATACTGTTCCTGTGCCCTCTAGTTAGTCTGGCTAAGGGTTTATCTATCTTGTTGATTTTCTCAAAGAACCAGCTCCTGGTTTGGTTGGTTCTTTGAATAGTTCTTTTTGTTTCCACTTGGTTGATTTCCGCTCTGAGTTTAATTATTTCCTGCCATCTACTCCTCTTGGGTGAATTTGCTTCCTTTCATTCTAGGGTTTCTAGGTGTTCTGTCAGACTAGCTAGTATGTGCTCTCTCTAGTTTCTTTTTGGAAGCACTCAGGGCTATGAGTTTTCCTCTTAGGACTGCTTTCATTGTGTCCCATAAGTTTGGGTATGTTGTGGCTTCATTTTTATTAAACTCTATAAAGTCTTTAATTTCTTTCTTTATTTCTTCCTTGACCAAGGTATCATTGAGTGTTGTTCAGTTTCCATGTGAATGTTGGCTTTCTATTATTTATGCTGTCATTGAAGATCAGCCTTAGTCCGTGGTGATCTGTTAGGATGCATGAGATAATTTCAATATTTTTGTATCTGTTAAGGCCTGTTTTGTGACCAATTATATGGTCAATTTTGGAGGAGTTACCATGTGCTGAGAAGAAGGTATATCCTTTTGTTTTAGGATAAAATGTTCTGTAGATATATGTTAAGTCCATTTGTTTCATAACTTCTGTTAGTGTCCATGTGTCTCTGTTTAGTTTCTGTTTCCAGGATCTGTCCATTGGTGAGAGTGGGGTGTTGAAGTCTCCCACTATTATTGTGTGAGGTGCAATGTGTGCTTTGAGTTTTACTAAAGTTTCTTTAATGAATGTGGCTGCCTTTGTATTTGGAGCATAGATATTTAGAATTGAGAGTTCATTTTGGTAGATTTTACCTTTGATGAGTATGAAGTGCCCCTCCTTGTCTTTTTTGATAACTTTGGGTCAAAGCTCAATTTTAAGACCTAATGGGTTTTCCTTTATGGTAAGCTTCTTTGAATGTTTGTTCTATGGGCATAGTCATATCTAAATTAGATAACATGAGTTAAGTGACCCTTGGGAATTGTGTTAAAATAATATATTCCTAAATTATTCTTAGACTAATTTATATACAGGCATGCACTGTATAGCGAGGCTCGGGAAAATGATTGAACCTCATATACAATGGTAGTCTTGGAAGAATATTGTAGAGTGACATTGTAGCCACTTCAGTGTAAGTACTCTATGATGCTTGCACAATAACAAAATTGTGTAATGGTGATAGATGGATAATGTTTGTGCATGTGGAGGCAAGAGGACAACTTTGGATACCCTTCCTATGGTGGTTTGAGTAAGAATGGCTCCTATTGCCAGGCAGTGGTGGTACATGCCTTTAATCCCAGCACTTTGGAGGCAGAGGCAGGCAGATTTCTGAGTTTAAGGCCAGCCTGGTCTACAAAGTGAGTTCCAGCACAGCCAGGGCTACACAGAGAAACACTGTCTCAGAAAATAATAAAAAAAAGAATAGCTCTTATTAGCTGTAGGGGTCTGCAACCCTATAGATGGAACAACAATAAGAACTAATCAGAACCCCCAGAGCTCTTGTCTCTAGCTGCATATGTATTAGAAGATGGCCTAGTTGGCCATTATTCGGGAGGAAAGGCCCCTGGTCTAGCAATGTTTATATGCCCCAGTACAGGGGAATGCCAGGGCCAAATAGTGGGAGGGGGAGGGTAGGGGAGCAGGGCGGGGTTGGGTATCGGGGAATTTTGGGATAACACTTGAAATGTAAATGAAGAATTTCTCAAAGAAAAGAAAAGAAAAGAAAAGAAAAGAAAAGAAAAGAAAAGAAAAGAAAAGCTCTTATTGCCTCTTATGTTTGAATTCTTGGAAGACCTATTTGGGAAGGATTAGGAGGTGTGGCCTTGATGGAGGAGGTGTGTCAACAGGGGAAGACTTTGAAAAGATGATTAGAGCCATCTCAGTGAGCCTGTCTGCCTCCTGCTTGTGTATCAAGATGTGAACACTTGACTGTCTGCCACCATGCCTCCACCTTAACCATCGTGGACTCTAACCTGCTGAAACTCTAAGCAGTCAAAGTAAACACTTCCTTTTGTAAGTAGCCTGATAAGTCCAGTGTCTGAGATATCTCGGGGGTGCAGATCAATTGAGACTGCTGGTCCTCCTACAGGCTTTTCCAGTGACAGGATGACAAGCGCATAACACCATGCCTTGCTTTGGTTAGATGTTTTATGGATATTGAATTGAAGTCCTCATGCTTGCAAAACACACACTTTTTCCAACTGAGCCATCTCCCCAGCCCAAAATGTATGTTGCATTGATAAAATATTTGAGTGGAGTAAGAAGCCAATACTCATTAGCAAAGAGCTCTGAAAGTTCTTCTAAAGTAGATCTTTTTTATTTATCTTTTTTTTTAAAGATTTATTTTATTTATTATATGTAAGTTCACTGTAGCTGTCTTCAGACACTCCAGAAGAGGGCGCCAGATCTCGTTACGGATGGTTGTGAGCCACCATGTGGATGCTGGGATTTGAACTTATCACCTTCGGAAGAGCAGTCAGGTGCTCTTACCCGCTGAGCCATTTCACCAGCCTCTTATTTATCTTTTAAATGGTATTTGATAGTATGTAGGCTATAACCATTTTGAATTCTGTACTTAGTTTTAAATGGAATAAGAAACCAATGCTTATTACCAAGAGTTTCAAAAGTTCTTTTAAAGTAGATCTTTTATTTGTTTTACAGGTGGCATTTGAAAGTATCTATGCCATAACCTTTTTAAACTGTGTACTTTGTTTTAAAGTTTATTTTTATAAGTTATTTTCAGAGTTAATCTAAGCTTTAAACAACAGGAATAACTTTTTTGACACTTTTTGTTTTGCTTTGAAAAAAATCTCAACCATGTTCATTAGTAGAGCTTATGAATTAGTTGGTGGATGTCATAAATTTATGAGTAACAATATACATAAATGGCTATTCTTATTTAGTAACTTACATAAAATTCAGTAACTTACATAAAATTCAGTAACTACAACTCCAATTTTGTCTTTAGAACAAGAACTACTTCAAGCCAACTTCATCTTTCATAGAGTATTAAAGAGATGAAATTTCAGCTGTCCACATGTAGCTGAAAGGATTTTTGGGGTAGCATAGGCCTGGGGAGAAGAACACCCTTAGTGCACAATCCTGTACATAAAGAAGAATGCGTGTTTATAACTGATGTGTGTGTGATGCCGAACAGTGCATGAGTGATTCCCAGAAATTTCATGATGATCTGTCCTCCTTACCATTTGTCTCCCCACCCCTAACAAAGGAATTGGTTCCTATGCAAAGTTTATCATAGATAAGTCAATAATCAGTTAACAATCATTGGAATTGGAATTCCTTGTTTGTTTTAAAATGTGGGACCAACTAGCCAGCCTCTTCTGTTACACAGGTGGCTTCTATATAAGCAGAATCATTCTCATAGCAAAAACACAAACCATTCCAGAACAACCAGAGACTTGTATAAGTATTAGGAAGGCAATAAACTCCATTTCCTTCCTAGAAATCTACTACTGGGTGGTTCCTTATTTTCAAGGAATGATCATACCATGAAATTCTACAGAAAAGAAATAGGGAAGTCAACAGTCTTTCCCTTTACATTCTAAAACCATAATCAGAAAAGGAAGTCAGATGGGTAAAATTAACACACACACACACACACACACACACACACACACTCATTCACTAAGGGATCAGATGTGTAAACCCTCTGACACTCTGGCACATCTGTTACTTCTGAAACAACAAGACCATATTCTTGACGTGTTCTGTCCTTTTCTACTGAATGCTGAATCTCTCCCTATTCTTGGGACGATACGGATCAGTGTATGCGTTGCTCTGTGAATACTGTATTTTTAGTGTTATCATGTTTTATTTTTGATACTCAGACCCAAGATTTTTTATTTTTATTTTTTAAATGTATTTATTTATTTACACTCCATATTTTATCCTCCCCACATCCCATACCTCCTGTCCCCCACCCCACTCCCATCTCCACATGGATACCCCCACCCCCACCCCACCTGATCACTAAACTCCCTGGCACCTCCAGTCTCTTGAGGGTTAGGTGCATCATCTCTGAATGAACACAGACCCAGCAGTCTCTCCTGTATGTGTGTTGGGGGGCTCATATCAGCTGGTGTATGCTGCCTGTTTGGTGGTCCAGTGTTTGAGAGATCTCAGGGGTCCAGATTAATTGAGACTGCTGGTCCTCCTAGAGAGTCACCCTTCTCCTCAGCTTCTTTCAGCCTTCTGTAATTCAACAACGGGGGACAGCTGCTTCTGTTCATTGGTTGGGTGCAAATATCTGCATCTGACTCTTTCAGCTGCTTGTTGCAGACCCAATATTTTTAAATTTATATTCTTTCTTTAGTATAAAACTTCTAATCCAAATTTTTTATTTCACTTAAAATATATTTGTATATAAATGAGTGTGTGTGTGTGTGTGTGTGTGTGTGTGTGTGTGTGTGTGTGTGTGTGTGTTGGAGCACAGCTTGTAGAACTTAGTTCTTTGCTTCTGCCATACAGGCTCTGGATATCAAATTCAGGTCATGTAGCTTGGTGGAGACCTCCTTTACCCATGGAAATCACTCAATACCCCTAAATATCCTTTGTAAAAATACACTAGGTATATGAAATATCACCAACTGCCTTGATTTTTGTTGCTTTATTTTAAAACTGCATAATTTTGGTCTAAAACTGACTCCGATTTCAAGAGCCAGAATTACAGGCAGAATCTTTAGGTTTCAAATTCATGTACATCTGACAGACGTAAACACCTAATTCAGTGATATTTTTCACTGAGCAGTCAGACAGCAGATTAGACTAATGCTAGAGAATTATCAGCTGATTTTTAAAAACCTCATAGCTGTGATGAAAGCTCTGTTTTCACCAACACACCATTTATTGTTTAATTTCTGCAAATTGGCTCTATCACTTTAAGGTGTACTGTCTTATACTTTCTGGGTTAGATTTAGTTTGGTTTCACTTCTAGTATGGAAGATTATATTTAGGCAAGTAAATTTCAGTGGAAATTTTATGCTCATCAGTAACCTATTTTTATAAAGTAGAGGCATGGGCAAGTCACATTGTTTTTTGTCTCAGAGTGCTTTTTAGACTTAGAAGATGATGGTTCACTAGTTAAAGGCATTTACTGCTCTCATAGGGTATCCTGAGTTCACTTCCCAGCACCCACCTCACATCTGACAGCTCACAACTGCCTGTAACTCCAACTTGAAGGGATATTGCACCTTCTACTGGCCTCCAAAGGCACCTACACACACATACACAAACACACATACACACACACACATATATATATAAATAAAAAGAAATCTTTAAAAAGCACGTTTCAGGAAAGAAATAAATAATGGGACTTCATACTACCTAAGTTACTGCACTTCTAGTACAGTTAACTTAGTACGTCTCTTTTCCGTATTGCACCAGAAAACTCCTCCGGGCTTCCATTTTACCCTGTATTTCAATGCCATTGCACGGTAGCTAAACTGAATGGTGAAAGCGTACTTCACTACAATGGGTTATGCATCCTTGTCGAGAATGGAAATTACTGACGATGTGTTATAACTGAAGTTGTGACTTTCCTTCAGCTTTTATTTCCCCCTTAAAATTATCAGCACGATATCAGTTTACAGTACAATTCTGTTGCTCGTAATAAGTATGAACTGAAGATGTCTACATACAAAAACAAGCCAGTTTGAACTGACTTGTCAAGTATGGCTTGGACAAATAGACCAGGCAATCTTTTATGGTCTAGATTTTATTGTCTGCATGCCTGTTTCTTTCATGCATTATTTAATATACCTTTACTTAAGAAAAAAAACGACACTTGTTTTACAACTCAAGATCTTTCTTTAACTTTCAAGTGCTGGAGGTACAGATATGTACCCGCTGGCTAAGAAGCATTTGTTACAAGATCATTCACTGGCCTAAGTTCCTCCCTTACATCATTCCACAGAGCTAGCCAAAGTATGGCATACTAAACAGAAATGGAGTGAGTATATTGAGTTGGAGGGCAGTAAAGGATAAGGTTGTGGCTTGATTTCTTGATCTCTCAACAAGAATGTCGTCTGTACTTAATAGAAGCCCTTAGGCAGTGGTGGTGGTGCATGCCTTTTATCACAGGATGGGAGGCAGAGGCAGGGGGATCTAGGCCAGCCTGGACTACAGAGTTCCAGGACAGCTGGGACAACATCAAAAAACCCTGTCTCCAGAAAACACAGAATCAATCAATAAAACAAACAAACAAACAAACAAACATCAAGCAAATAGTAGCCCGTGTGGTTTTCATCCTTGTCCTCCTGTTCTCATCCTTGTCCCAGAAGGGTCAAGGAGACAGAATCAACAAATGTGGACTCATAAAGGCTCACTGAGATTGAACAGACACAACCAGGGAGCCTGCACGGGTCTAACTTGGCCTACTGCATATGTGTTATTTGATGTTTTATGGAACACCTGTGAGTCCTATAACGGAGGGAGTATGGGGCAGAGAGCTGTTTCTGATGCTTTTGCCTGCTTTGGGGACCCTTTCCCTCCTACTGGGTTACCTGGTCCAGCCTTGATATGAGAGGAGGTGCCTAGTCTTATTGCAACTTGATATGCCATGTTTGGTTGAGATCCCTTCCAGGCCTGCCCTTTTCTTGGGCGGAGGGGTGGTGGTAAGTGGGTGACGAGTAGATGGGTAGAGAGGAGGGGTGAGGGACTGGGATGGAAGGAGGGATGGAAGACTGCAGTTGAGATGTAATAAGTGAGACAATAAATTAATAAAAAAAAAATTAAAAACGAAAAGAAAAACAAAATAAGCCAGGTAGTGACAGCACAAGCCTTTAATCCCAGCACTTGGAATGCAGAGGCAGGACTAGGCCAGCTTGGTCTACAGAGCAAGTTCCAGGACAGCCAGGGCTACACAGAGAAACCCTGTCTCGGGGGAGGGGGGCGACAACAATAACAATAACAACAACAACAACCACAACAACAACAACCAAGAAAAGGAAAGAAAACAAACAAACTAAAATGAAGGAGGACCCAGTACATCTTCCCAACATAGAGACACTGGAGCTGAAAGAGCAAGATAGAGATGCTACACAAGCGTGAGAACTGCAGTTTGGACTCCTAGCAACCATATAAACAACCGGGCCCAGCAATGCACATCAACAACCACAGCAGTGGGTGGAAGTGGGGGCCGGTCAGAGACAGGCATTCTTGGAGCTCAGGATTAGGCTAGACTGGTCTGTCTATTTTCAGGTTCAGTGAAAGACTGTAAAAATAACAATAGTAAGGTGCAGAGTGATCCCGGAGGACCACAAACATCAGATACACACACACACACACACACACACACACACAATTTAGTTTGAAGACACATGCAACAGAAACGCACCAAACACATCAAATGTTGAGGTTCAGAAATCACCACACAAAGCATACAAACACTGCCTCAGGGGTTTGCTGCTGTGAACAGACACCATGACCAAGGCAACTCTTATAAGGACAACATCTAACTGGGCCTGGCTTACAGGTATAGAGGCTCAGTCCAGTATCATCAAGGTGGAAGCATGGCAGCGTCCAGGCAGACGTGGACCTAGAGGAGCTGAGAGTTCTACATCTCCATCCAAAGGCATATAGGAGAAGACTGGCTTCCAGGAAGCTAGAACTAGGGTCTTAAAGCCCACGCCCACAGCGATGCACCTACTCCAACAAGGCTGCATTTGCTAATAGTGCCACTTCGTGGGCCAAGCATATACAACCATCTCAAGCGTTGATACCAGTTAAGCAAGAATAGTTTGTTAAACACACACCCCAAGACTGAACATTCAGGGTCACAGAAAGGACTCAGGTGCATGATTGTGGTACCAGTCTGTTCTCAGGGCAGGCTTATAAACAGAAAAAAAAAAAACCCCACAAAACCACAACAAGCTCATATGCAGGTGCAGGAAGGGTTGCCCAGTGGTCGACTCTAATTCAAGCCATTTTAGAGGTAATAGTTAATTTATATTGACCTTTAACTTGATGGGTTCTTCGGAAAGCATCATGGAATTTGTTAAGATTAACACATCTCATACAGAACATAACAGGGGATGTGATCAGAATGACCATGCTGTAAGTCAAGTTAATTTTTTTGTGTGTGTCAATAACTGGCAGGTATGTTACAGCAGCAATATGAAACAAAAAGGCATGGAACAAAATGGCTACAGCTATGCTACAGGGGGAGGGGGCAGACTTCAACAGTTTTCCATCATTGAGAGCATTCTAATAGAAATGGAACCAACCACTCAGCCTCACCTGTTATATTAGAACCACAAGTTGCCTATATTTCCTTGTCAAGGGGGTTTTGGAAGAAGAGGATTCTCTTTTCCTGAGGCTTTCCCAGTTGTAAAACTGCAAATCTCTTGTTTGGGAAAACCCCACTGTTGGGCTAAATGATCTCTGAGTTTTCTTTCTTTCAACTTTTAAGCTAACTCTGGAGGCATGATGAAGCTTTTTTTTTTTTTTTTTTTTTTTTTTTTTTTTTTTTTTTTTTTTTTTTTTTTTTTTTTTTTTTTTTTTTTTTTTTTTTTTTTTTTTTTTTTTTTTTTTTTTTACCTCCTAGTGGATTTTCTTTCCTCAGCCACCTTGGGACTTTATTTCTTTCTCTTGTCTGCTTTTGTTTGTTTGAGACAGGGTTTTGCTATGTAGCCCTGTCTGGCCTGGAACTCATAGCATTCTGTCTGTCCACTGGGATTAAAGGCATTCACCACTATGCCCAGCTCTTGTCTACTTTCCAAA